>CM065705.1:8161126-8166126 GCA_017654935.2 Phymorhynchus buccinoides | reverse complement strand
TGTCACGTATCATTCTGCAAAAAACAAGGGCATGTTACGTAACATTCTGCAAAACAAGGGCATGTCACGTATCATTCCGCAAACAAGGGCATGTCACATATTCTGCAAAACAAGGGCGTGTTGCTTATCATTCTTCAAACAATGTATTTTTCTTCAAACAAGGGCATGCTACATATCATTCTGCAAAACAAGGGCATGTCACATCTATTTCTCCAAAACAAGGGCACGTCACGTATCATTCTGCAAAAACAAGGGCATGTTACGTAACATTCTGCAACACAAGGGCATGTTAGTGTCATTCTGCAAAACAAGGGCATATTACGTAACATTCTGCAAACAAGGGCATGTTACATAACATTCTGCAAAACAAGGGCATGTTAGGTAACATTCTGCAAAACAAGGGCATGTTAATATCATTCTGCAAAACAAGGGCATGTCACATCTAATTCTGCAAAACAAGGGCATGTCACTATCATTCTGCAAAAACAAGGGCATGTCACTATCATTCTGCAAAACAAGGGCATGTCACTATCAATCTGCAAACAAGGGCATGTTAATATCATTCTGCAAAACAAGGGCATGTTACGTAACATTCTGCAAAACAAGGGCATGTTACGCATCATTCTGCAAAACAAGGGCATGTTACGTTAGACTATATTACACACGATTTTTTTTAGTACGTTAGGGGGAGACACCATTCGCAGATCTTTGCTCTCTCTTGAAGCCAAACTCACAAACCAACAATTGCACACAATAATATACTGGTCTCCAAAAATTAAGGGCCGGAAGAACGATCTTCTCTCTTCTGTCTTGGAGGCATGCTTATTGAGAGCTCTGGTTGCCGCCCTTAAATACACATTCGTGTCTAACTTTTGCTCAGCAGTGTTCACTACAGTCATGCCTTGCACGTGCAATAGGCAAGAAACCTGCATCAGCCCTGATTTTAAGCGTACCTGAAAACGCTGTTGCTGTACTGCAATGTCTGCAAAACTGGTTCAGGCACGTGCAACAGGAAGGAAAGTTATTGAGTAGCCTAAGTTTTGCCATCTTCTTCATTGTTGTCTTAGTGTACAATAAATAGATATCAAGCTACTGAAAACAGAAGCCGGCCCTTAACTTTTGGAGACCAGTATATTATGAATTAATACATAATAAAATAGTGCTATCACGTACTTAACATCTTTGCCAATTTCTACAACATTTTACGGACGACCCCACACAGATTAACGACAAAAAATAATGAGTCTTGCTGTTAGGTTCGATGACAGTGTTAATTAGATTTGTTGGGTTTTGTCCCCCCCCCCCCCCCCCCCCCCCCCCCCCCCCTCCCCACATTTGATAAATAATTTACGACCATGGTCTATGCACGCGGGATCACAGTCTCCTATCTAAAACAAAATGGGTATATATACTAAAAGAGAAAAAAAACGTCTAGCAAAGTTCTTTAGATAAATCTCATTTGTCTATTATATTGTAGTTTATATTGTAGTGGTTTACAACTTTCAGTAAGGAGCCTAGTTCCTTACTTTAACCCTTTCAACGCCAGCCATTTTTCAGCCAACATTATTTACCCTTACATTTACCTGGGTAGAGAAAAAGATTCTGTCTGCAATATTGGGCGATTCCTACTGTGACATACATCAAATAGGGCGCCTATCCTCACCTCCCGAAATTAAAGAACAAAAGGTCATTGGATACCAGACCCTCATTTGACGCCTTTTAGTGACACGAGTGTTAACCCTTTCGCCACCAATGTCGCATTTCTGCACCACACTCATTCAACACCCATGTTACTAAAAAGGCATGAAATTAGGATCTGTTATCCAGTGATCTTATGATGTTAAAGACCCAGTACGTCACGTGTCAAAATCACGGTTTTCACGTGTTTTCCCTCTTCGTTCTTATTTCTCAGTTGACTCTGCAAACAAACTATGCGTCTCTTTAACCCTTTCACGCACCAAAATGATTTAACACCCATGTTCAAACCTCTGTTATCGCCTATTTTCATAATTTGGGGAGGCAAATACATGCCATAGAGGAATCCCTACTATTGCAGACGATTTTTTGTTTTCCCTCTTAAGTTTACTCTGCAAACAAACTATGCGTCTCGCTAATTCTTTCTAGACTTGACTATTGCAACTCCCTCTTGGCTGATCTTCCAGAAAAGCTGATGTCCAAACTCCAACGCATTCAAAATCACGCTGCCAGACTTGTTCTTAGAAAGAGTAAAAGATCCAGTGTTACTGAGCTACTGAAGACCCTGCACTGGCTCCCAGTGAGAGCCCGCATTGAGTATAAAATTTCCATCATTTGTTTTCAGATTGTCAATCTTGAATGTATGCCATCCTATTTATCTGATCTTGTCTGTCCTTACACGCCCTCAAGAGCTCTCCGATCTCAGGATGCCAACCTTCTCTCTGTCCCCCGCTTCTCTCTCAACTCCTTCGGCAAAAGAAGTTTCTCTGTCTTTGGCCCTGTCACTTGGAACTCTCTACCAATAACTCTCTGCCAAATCCAGTCTCTACCCACCTTTAAAAAACACCTGAAAACACACCTCTTCAACAAACATCTGTAAAACACAGTTTTGCCCTGATGTCAGTCATGCGCATGAGTTTGTGTGTCTTTGTATGCATACTTTTTTCATGTATTCTTCTCGTGAATAATGTTTTTAACCCTTTCACCGCCAAAGTCGCATTTTAGCACCACAGTGATTTAACACCTATGTCACTAAAAGGCATCAAATCGGGGTCTATTATCCAAAGACCCTATTGTCTTTGTTTTGGGGAAGCCAGGTTATACTTTATTTTATCTATGCCACAGAAGAATCCCCAATACTGCAGATGGATTTTGTTCTCTACCCAGGTAAATGTAATGGACATTTTTGGCTGAAATATGGCTGGCGGTGAAAGGGTTAATGTGTCTATTATGCTAGTTGAATTGTTTGGGTCTTAACAGAGGGAAACAGCGGAGGGGGAGGGGGGGGGGGGTCGAATTGAATTTGTATTGCTCAAAGTTTTAGAACTTTTAGTTTAGAAATGCGAATTATTTTATATTGCTTAAAAAGGTTTTAGTGCTTTTATTTTAGAAATGTGAATGTATATTGCTTAAGGTTTTTAGTGGGTTTTTTCTTTTGATTTCTTATTATGTTCTCTTTGTTTCCTTACGCTCTGTCTACCTGTCCTCTCTCTCTCTCCCTCCCCCCTTCCCCTCTGTCTCTCTTTCTTTCCCTCCCGCCCCCTCTCTCTCTTTCTCTCCGTCTTACTCCTGTCAAAGTTTGCCCTGCCCACTTGTCTCCGCCTTTTTGTCTGTGTAACCCTGACCCGCTTTCTGTCTATACTCCATCAAGGCAATTGCGGTCATCTTCAGATTCCAAAATTCTCTGTGTTCCTAGTACACGAACAAAAATGTTTGGTGAGCGCTCCTTTTCCTTTTCGGCCCCATCAGTTTGGAACTCCTTACCACGCGAAATCCGCCATATCCAGTCCTTGCAATGTTTCAAGTCAGCTCTCAAGACCCACCTGTTCAAGCTACATCACAACCTTTAGGCCACATTACTTCTGGACTCTATTCTCACACACACACTCCCCTCCCCCCATACTAGTTTCACTGTGTCTGCAATGTCACGTCAGCTTTGTTGCGAGAGAGAGAGAGAGAGAGAGAGAGAGAGAGAGAGAGAGAGAGAGAGAGAGAGAGAGAGAGAGAGAGAGAGAGAGAGAGAGAGAGAGAGAGAGAGAGAGAGAGAGAGAGAGAGTGTGTGTGTGTTGATGCTTTGTTCAACTGATTGTATTTTGTATTGTGTTTTTTGGGTGGGGTGAGTGGTGGTGATGGTAACGGTGTGTGTGTGTGTGTGTGTGTGTGTGTGTGTGTGTGTGTGTGTGTGTGTGTGTGTGTGTGTGTGTGTATGTGCCGGTACGTGCGTGTATGTGTGGGTGGGGTGTGTATGTGTATGCCTATTTGCATGTGCGTGAGCGATTATTTCGTGTTGTTGAATTTGTTGCTTCTTAATTTTTGTTGTTGTTAAGCGCATAGAGCTCCACATTGGTGGAGGAATGCGCTATATAAATGATTCACTATTATTATTATTATTATTATTATATCATTGTTATGAAACATGGTGTGTCAATTTGTTAATTTTAATTTTTAATTTTTATATGGCTTCATCAATGTTTGCAAAGCGCTGAGAGCTTGCTTTTAGCATGATTTTTATCGCGCTATATAAGTGAAATTATTATTATTATTATTATTATAGCTGGTAAGAAATCTTATTTTGACCAAGTGTTGCTCCCATGCAAATTGCCTCTTGCACGAAAACGAGACATCACTTTAAAGAGCAGCCTCGATCGTATACGAGGAAAGTCTGAATGTGGGTCACACCGACCCAGAAAAAAACCCAAGGAACTTAATCCAGCCGGCTCTGTGGGTATTTAACGTTGGGTGAAAAGGAGAGGCCCTATTTGATACATGTCATAGTGGGATTCACGGTATTACACACGCCAACTTTTGTTTACCCAGTTAAGTTTGACAGAAATGTTTGGCTAAAGAATGACGGGTGGCGAAAGGGTTAAATCATTGTGGTGCCAAGAGGCGACAGTGGCGATGGAAAAAAACCCAGCCTCTGAACTTACGGCACTGAAGCCGGATGACGTCACAGGTGAGGTCGTTTCCACACACCCTGTGGCAGCCTCTACAGCTCTCCCCGAGGGTGGCCACTAACTCTGTTTGACACAAAGATATACAGATAGACAGATAGACAGACAGATAGACAGATAGACAGACAGATAGATAGACAGACAGACAGACAGACAGACCACAGACAGATAGACAGACAGACAAACAGATCAACGACAGACAGACAGATATATAGACAGACAGACAGACTGACAGATAGACAGATCACAGACAGAGAAGCAGACAAGACAGATAGACAGATCAAAGACAAAGATCTTAAACCATACATGAGAGAACTTGAACTTGAACTTGAACTTGAATTTGTAATGTTT
>CM065705.1:8131126-8156126 GCA_017654935.2 Phymorhynchus buccinoides | reverse complement strand
CTAATGTCTAATAATAATACCAACGCAACACAACACTACACGACACAACACACCACGGGTGTTGACTCACCACACATGTACCGCATACAGGCGAGGAAGGCGTCCAGAGCCTCTCCACTGTGGCCCAGACAGCGGGCTTTGTCCGATCCAAGGTACTGCTGGCAGTACGCCACCGCTGGTTGTCTGGTGGACCCGCAGGCAGCAAAACTGTCCACAACATCCTGGCAGGCATCACTGCAAAAACAACAACAACAACAACAACAAAGAAATACAATGTTCTATTAGTTCAACACAGCATTGCTAGTGGTTAAAGTAGGTCCACATGTCTATCTAACATCCTGGTAGACTAGGGCCATTAGTTCAACACAGCATTGTTAGTGGTTAATGTAGGTCCACATGTCTATCTAACATCCTGGTAGACTAGGGCCAGTAGTTCAACACATCATTGTTAGTGGTTAAAGTAGGTCCACATGTCTATCTAACATCCTGGTAGACTAGGGCCATTAGTTCAACACAGCATTGTTAGTGGTTAAAGTAGGTCCACATGTCTATCTAACATCCTGGTTGACTAGGGCCAGTAGTTCAACACAGCATTGTTAGTGGTTAATGTAGGTCCACATGTCTATCTAACATCCTGGTAGACTAGGGCCATTAGTTCAACACAGCATTGTTAGTGGTTAAAGTAGGTCCACATGTCTATCTAACATCCTGGTAGACTAGGGCCAGTAGTTCAACACAGCATTGTTAGTGGTTAAAGTAGGTCCACATGTCTATCTAACATCCTGGTAGACACCCTGAAACAGACTGCAACGGGCCAGTAGTTCAACACAGCATTGTTAGTGGTTAAAGTAGGTCCACATGTCTATCTAACATCCTGGTAGACTAGGGCCATTAGTTCAACACAGCATTGTTAGTGGTTAAAGTAGGTCCACATGTCTATCTAACATCCTGGTAGACTAGGGCCATTAGTTCAACACAGCATTGTTAGTGGTTAAAGTAGGTCCACATGTCTATCTAACATCCTGGTAGACTAGGGCCATTAGTTCAACACAGCATTGTTAGTGGTTAAAGTAGGTCCACATGTCTATCTAACATCCTGGTAGACTAGGGCCATTAGTTCAACACAGCATTGTTAGTGGTTAAAGTAGGTCCATAGGTGTATCTAACATCCTCGCGGGCATCACTGCAAAAATAGACAATGGGCTATTAGTTCAACACAGCATTGTTAGTGGTTAAAATAGATCCATAGGTGTATCTAACATCCTGGCAGACTTCACTGCAAAAAATAGAATGGGCCAATAGTTCAACATATCATTGTAAGCGGCTAAAGTAGGTCCATAGGTGTATGTAACATCCTGGCGGGCATCACTGCAAAAAAAGACAATGTTCTATTAGTTCAACACATCATTGTTGGTAGTTAAAGTAGGACCATAAGTGTATCTAACATCCTGGCGGGTATCACTGAAACAAACACAATGGACCATTGGTTTTTTTAAAAACACCCTGAAACAGACTGCAACGTCACTGACCAAAGTACCACACAAACAAATACACAACAAGTGCAGAGTGACGTTAGTTTATTGACGAAACAAAACAGAACGTGTAATATTTCAACAAAAATGTATTTTTCCAAACAACATAGACAACACAACAATGCTAACTTCCCCTCTTCACAGTCGAGCAGTCTCCGAAGATTTGGAGACTTCTCGACTCAAGTAGACCGCAATGTACGAATCAAATAAGTCTGACACTTCTTCTTCTTCTTCTGCGTTCCCAGGCCATATGGCCATAATGGGTAAAATAAGATACTTATGTGTCCGGTTTTCAGTTTTCACTGGTCTCCCCGCTGCGCACAGCCAACACATTCCGATTTCGGAAGAGCGGTCTGACACAAAAACACATTACTGCACGACGGACTACAAATTATAGTGAACAAAACTAGTAGGATTTCATCAGATTCATGTAGACAGTAGAATTTCGCTAGAATCATGCCTCACAAATGTTGTAATCGGATCGCATTTGGATCGAATTGCATGCAGTGCGTCTGTCCCTTAAGGGTCTGACACACGACATACAAATCGCATCTGAATGCGATGCGATTTTGACGACGTGAGTCATGATTGACGTGAAATTCATGTATTGAGTCTACTTGAATCGTGACTCACGTGACACAATCGTATCGCATCGCCATACGATTTTACATGCGGTGTGTCTCCGGCTTTAAGAGGTAACAGAGTGACATCAAAAAGCCTGAATATACTAAGAGTGAAAACTCTGCAGCTAACTGAAGCCGGTTCTTTTTTTACTCCCACCCTTTTACTTAGACCTACACTACAGGTGGGGATCATTGTGGAACTCACTCACTGCCTCTGTTGTTACCATACAGAACACTTCCCTACCTTCCACCTTTTCACCTTCCAGGTGGGTGGGAAGTAAGAAAGTTTGGCTTCATTCTTTGCAAGGTTTGTAGGCTGCGAAAGTAATCACTCTTTGTCACATTATTTTAAGCTTTTTGAGGGTGGTATCACCGGGAGCATAATTATAAAAGGATTCAGTTCGCCTTGGTCTTGTACCAACATAAGGTACTGTTAGGCCGGGTTCACATTAGACGCGTAAGTTCCGTACGGAAAACCCTAACTAAGTGGAAGAAAGAAGGATAAGGCCGTGTACACACATAAGCGGATATTCCGTGCGGAAACCCGTACGCAATCCATAAATAAGTGAAACAAAGAAGGGAAAAGATTTGCGCACGTGTCCGAATTTTCCCTTATATGCGTAAACTTGTATCCTTCTTTCTTCCATTTATTTAGTGGTTTTCCGTACGGAACTTACGCGTCTAATGTGAACCCGGCCTAAAAGTGTACGCATATAGGGGAAATTCGGACACGCGCGCAAATCTTTTCCCTTCTTTGTTTCACTTAGTTATGGATTGCGCACGGGTTTCCGCATGGAATATCCGCTTATGTGTGTACACGGTCTTAGGCCGGGTTCACATTAGACGCGTAAGTTCCCTACGGAAAACCGTAAATAAGTGGAAGAAAGAAGGATAAATGTTTGCGCATATAGGGGAAATTCGGACACGCGCGCAAATCTTTTCCCTTCTTTGTTTCACTTATTTATGGATTGTGCATGGGTTTCCGCATGGAATATCCGCTTATGTGTGTGCATGGCCTAAGTCCCCAAATGGGGTATCGAAGTGCTCACTCGTCCTGGGGGGTTCCCTGGCCCAGAGCGGCCATCAGCAGCTTGGTGTCGTCCGCCCAGGGGCCACTCACCGCCGCAGTGCCTGCCGTGTCGTTCACAGAGGAGCATGGCACAGAGCATCAGGGAACGGAACCCACGCTTCAGCGTCAGACGATGATACCTGCGTGTTATGAGAATGCAGTGGAACCTCCCATATAAAACCTTCAAAAATCATCCGAAATGTGGTCGTTTTAAGGGAGGGGTCTTTAAGGGAGGTAATTTTAATACTTACTAAGGAAGGGCAATGTCTTCGGAGAAGTAGGTCTTATGTGGGAGGGAGTCTTATAATGGGAGGTCTTATAAGGGAGGTTACACTGTATTACTGCAAATTAGAGCTGTGAAAACGCTAGTTCACCAGCCGCGCGGCAGCATTTTCGGCTCTAGTGACCTTGCCCTTTGACCTATGACCTTCGTTGTTTTTTTCTTTCTTTCAAAGGTGGCCTAGATATACTAACTACCCACCCGCGTGTAAAATATGAGGGTCCGAGGTCCCTCCGTTCAAACGCTATCGTGTCAGCATAGTCAGTCAGCCAGTCGGTCAGTTAGTCATTCAGTCAGCCTGCGAAACACAGTCAGGAAACACCACCGAGTCCTTATCTTAGAAAACATATACATTTGATTGAAGGTGTGCAAAGAAGGTTTACAAGATGTAAAATTGGTACCCATGACCTTAATTATGAAGAACGCCTAAAATGGCTAAATCTACCAAGCTTGGAATATAGAAGGGTGCGAGGAGACATGATAGTGGTTTATATAATTGTGCATGGTTTGTATGATTCCTCAACTACTGTCACCCTCTTTTCCACATATCTAGTTATAATGCTACTCAGGGTCACAATTATAAATTAAGCTAACCAAAACACTAACCAACACTAGACAGTTTCATTAATTCTTTACTAATAGAATAACAAATTTATGGAACAATTTATCATTTGATACCGTCAATGCACCTTCAGTAAATGCATTTAAAAATCGTATTGACAAAGAATTATCAAAACATACTTTTTCTACCAATTTGGATGTATGTGAAAAACAAAGCTAAGAAGTTAGTATACACTCATGCCAAAATAAATCCACGGGCAAAAAAGAAAAAAATTGATAGAAGATGATGCAAAAATCACCACTAATGAGGGCAAAATGGGCATAGCCTATAGCGTTATGTGATGTGATGTGAAAACATTAACCAGTTTTCGCTGCGCTGCTGGTTGATAAAGAAGAAGAAGATTAAGATTAAAATGATAGCCCCGTCGATACCTAAGGCCATGCCAGGGCTGTCACCACGTTAAACATTACCACGTGATATTAAAAATGGATAACATGTCATTGACTATGTAAAAACGTAATTCAAGTCTTAGGTTAAAACAGTTTGTTGAAAAATATGTCAATGGGATTTAGAACCAGATTAACCTTAAAAAGAATTTGAAAAAAAAACCTGCCAAGTCTGAAAGACAGAGATGCTGCTGTTGCTGCTGTTCAAGAAGAAGAAGAAGAAGAAGAAGAAGAAGAAGAAGAAGAAGAAGAAGAAGAAGAAGAAAAAGAAGAAGAAGAAGAAGAAGAAGAAGAAGAAGAAAAAAGAAGAAGAAGAAGAAGAAGAAGAAGAAGAAGAAGAAGAGAAGAAGAACAAGAAGAAGAAAGAAGAAAGAAGAAGAAGAAGAAGAAAGAAGAAGAAGAAGAAGAAGAAGAAGAAGAAGAACAAGAAGAAGAAGAAGAAGAAGAACAAGAACAAGAAGAAGAAGAACAAGAACAAGAAGAACAAGAAGAAGAAGAAGAAGAAAAGAAGAAGAAGAAGAACAAGAAGAAGAAGAAGAAGAACAAGAAGAAGAACAAGAAGAAGAAGAAGAAGAACAAGAAGAAGAAGAAGAAGAAGAAGAAGAAGAAGAAGAACAAGAAGAAGAAGAAAAGAAGAAGAAAGAAGAACAAGAACAAGAAGAAGAAGAAGAAGAAGAACAAGAACAAGAAGAACAAGAACAAGAACAAGAAGAAAACAAGAACAAGAACAAGAAGAAGAAGAAAAAGGGGGAAAAGGGAAACCAACAAAAAAAGGCAAACGTATGCTTTTGTTATTAACGTCATTCTTATCATTTTGAAACATATGCATGACATTTACGGGACCATAGGCATACGACTCCTGCTTGAAATACAGTTCTTTTTGTGTTGTACAGTGGAACCTCCCTTATAAGACCTTCACAAATCATCCAAACTGAGGTCTTATCAGGGAGGGGTCTTATAAGGGAGGTAATTGTAATACTTACAAAGAAGGGTAATGTCTCGGAGGGTAATGTCTTATAAGGGAGGATCGACTGTATTACTGCAAATAAGAGCTGTGAAAACGCTAGTTCACCAGCCGGGCGGCAGTATTTTCGGCTCCAGTGACCTTGCCCTTTGACCTATGACCGTGGTTGTTTTTTGTTGTTTTTTCAAATGTGGCCTAGATATACTAACTACGCACCTGCGTGTAAAATATGAGGGTCCGGGGTCCCTCTGTTCAAACGCTATCGTGTCAACATAGTAAGTCAGTCAGTCGGTGAGTCATTCAGTCAGCCTGTCAAGTCAAGTCAAAATTTTGTTTCCAGATGGAACATTGAATAAGCAAATAAAAATGTGAAATAGATAGTCAGAAAACACAACTGAAAACATTAACCAATTTTCGTTCCGCTGCTGGTTGATATTAAAGAAGAAGAAGATTTAGATTAACATTATAGCCCCGTCAACACCTAAGGCCATGTCAGGGCTGTCGCCACGCTAAATCTTACCACGTACTATTAAACAAGAGGAAAAGCCTTCAAGGCTCATTCGAACAGGAACATGTGGGGACAAAACAAAGATTGAGGGGGGGGGGGGTCTAAAGTACAAGACTGACAATAAAAATGTAATGTACAAATGAAACTATCGTTAATGGATACAACTAAAACAATTATTTAAAAAAAAGTGCCTGTGCTGAGAATCGGACCCGGAACCATTAGCATGACAGACAGACACTCTACCAATGAGCTATCGAGGCTTTCAGTGTTGATGAGTTTCTTAGCTCATGTTGCCTGTTGAATACTCTCTAACCCACTGATATAAAATGTCATCTGTTTTTTATCTGTTTACAGTGTTGTTTTAAGTATTTAATTATTCAAATCATTATTGTTTGAAAGCTTGGATAGAGTTTCTGTGCCTGCACACAGGTGTGTCGCCTACCATGATCTCAAGACCGCGGTGAGTTGGGAAGCCGTTAATCCTTGGGAAGAAGAGGAGGCTCATGGTAAACTGAGAGCCCGGTAGGGCCAATAGAGAGAGGACAGCCACGCCCCTTGTTCCATCCATGCTCTCCTGGAAAATGGCCGCCTCACTGTTGCCCGAGAGGCGCCAGGGACTCAGGGAACCATTCTGCACAACAATACAAAGCGGGAATCTCCGCAACGAATGAATGAATGAATGAATGAATGAATCCTTAATTTAATGTCTTTTCACACGAATAGTGCTTTTAGACAAAATGCAAAAATTGAACCAATTAAAAAAATACATGCAATCTTTAAAAAACAAAAACAATTGTAACAAGGTCACGACGGCGATAATTTATGCGCGGATGCCTTCCTCTCATGGTGACACACCACCACACAAAATTTGAAGCGATTCGGTCAAGCGGTTCGAGAGATATCCTTGGCACAGACAGAAAAACAAAAAAACAAAACAAAAAAGAAACATACACGAACGAATTCATACTCCTTTGCGATCGTAGATCGGCAAAGGACAACAACACACAAAGCAAAACATCTACAGTAAGCTTCCAATAGGCGTGGACAGCATTAATTTCGCAATTGAAGCAATGTCAATTTCTGCGTCACTTTTAATATATCCTTATTATTGTTATACTTATGAAAACAGTCCTTATTGGACATAATGAGTCTCAGCAAATGTGTTGGTGTATTCGCATTCATTACATTAATGGCTCAGGTCGTATCACGTATTTTGTGGTTAATCCCTTTTGAAGGCCTCAGGGCTGCAGGTTACATTAGACATCATTTCGAGGGATGTTTGCCCAAACGTGCAATCACCTTTTTTGTTTTATTCCACTTTGTTGTCAATCCCTGTGAGGGCCTCAGCTGCAGGTTACGTTAGACATCATTTCGAGGGATGTTTGCCCAAACGTACAATCGACTCTTTTTTTTTTAATTCCACTTTGTTGTTAATCCCTGTGATCGAGGGCCTCAGGGCGCTGATTGCGTTAGACCTCATTTCGAGTGGTCATTAGACTGTCAAAGCAATTAAGGCAGCCATCTGGACCAGCCAGACCATCCTTTGTCATACAATTAAGGAGGCAAATGCCATCTTGCGAACCAGGTACCATGAATCGTGGAGATTCCTCGAGTCCCCACAGCTTCTGTTGGAGCTCCATCCCTTCTGGCCAGGTTTGACATCTGATGCCATGGTAATAGGGGCATGGCACTCTTGGAGGGTGTGCTCTGGGGATTGGATTCCAGATGACTATCTATTTCACAGGCTGACTGAATGACTAACCAGAGTCTTGGGATTGAAAATAACAAGGAAGATCTGCAAGGCCTCAGTCGTAAAACAACAGGTGATTCTGCTCAGACTAAGAACGGGTTACTGCCAACTAACTCCTGTCACACCTTCACAGGATCAACCCGACACACACCAGTGAGTGCCCCTGTGGCACTGGAATCCAATCCCCAGAGCACATCCTCCAGGAGTGCCCCACTTAGCATGGCATCGGATGTCAAACCTGACCGGAATGGATGGAGCTCCAACAGAAGCTGTGGGGACCCACAGAGGTGCTGACAAAGGCAGCAGACTTCGCCCTCACCACCGGATTGGAGATGTGAGCATGGCCGGGAAAGCAGAAGAAGAAGAAGTAGAAGAAGAAGAGTGGTAGTGGTCAACCTATGGCGATATTTTTCACGCCAGAGGGCAGTCAATGCACTAGGGGCTTATCACACGATTTTCTTACTTGGGCGTAGTGAGAGAGAGAGAGAGAGTGATGGTGGGACCACTCACTGTCTCTCTCTCTTTCTTTATCCCCAACTAATAATATAGAGAGGATTAGCCCCACACGAGCGTCATGCCCTCTGGCGTGAGAAAAATCGCACTAAGTCTTTCATTGCCAAAAGGTACAATCACCCATCTTTAGTCCTTTTCTGGTCGTACGTCTAGGCAAATACCCCTCGCATTATAATCCCTGAGAGGGCCTCATGCGAAGGCTACATTAGACAGGGCCTCAGACCACTGCTGACTGTACACATCAACTATACTAACGAGGGCCGCACTCAAACGCAAGTTACATCAGACATGATTTATAATCCCTGAGAGGGCCTCAGTACAGACGCAGTGAATAGCCAAGGACCCTTGGCCTTATCGCCTACCGTCATTGCAGCCGCCACGAGGGAGGCGTCAGATTGGTAGCTGCATGTGGAGGTACCGCGCGTGACGTTCACCCTCACGTGGTTGACATAGTAGCGGCCGTGCCTCGCGTGCCCGCTGGAGCTGAACACTTGGATGTTCACGTAAGCACTGTGCAGAAAGGAGGCAGAAAAGAGATGAGTGTGATGCTTAATTTTATGAAGTTCTACTAAAGCTTAAGTGGGAAACTAAACATTGTTACTTTCTAAATTAAGTAAACCGATTTACGTAATTTAGAAAGTAACAACGTTTAGTTTCCCACTTGATTTACTTAATTTAGAAAGTAACAATGTTTAGTTTCCCACTTAAGTCTTACCGATTTAATTAATTTAGAAAATAACAACATTTAGTTTCCCACTTAAGCTTTTCCAATTTACTTAATTTAGAAAGTAACAATGTTTAGTTTCCCACTTAAGCTTTACCGATTTACTTAATTTAGAAAGTAACAATGTTTAGTTTCCCACTTAAGCGTTAGTAGAACTTCATAAAATTAATGGTCTCTATAATATGTGCCCGTTTCTATAGGTATGTCCCCGTCTCTATGCGTCCCCGTCTCTATATGTCCCTGTCTCTATGTGTCCTCGTTTCTGTGTGTCCCCGTCTCTATGTGTCCCCATCTCTATATGTCCCCGTCTCTATCTGTCCACATTTGATGTGTCCCAGTCTCTATGTTATCACGTGGTAAGATTGAACGTGGTGAAAGCCCTGACATGGCCTTAGTTGTCGACGGGGCTATAATTTTGATCTTAACTCTTAGCCCGTCTCTACGTATCTCCGTCTCTGTGTGTCCCCGTTTCTATGTGTTCCCGTCTCTATGTGTCCACATCTCTATATGTCCCCGTTTCTATGTGTTCCCGTCTCTATGTGTCACTGTCGCTATGTGTCCCCGTCTCTATACGTCACAGTCTCTTATATGTCCCCATCTCTGTATGTCCTTGTCTCTATGTGTCCCCATCTCTATGCATCACAGTCTCTGTATGTCCCCATATTAATAGGTCCAAATCTCTATATGTCCAAATCTCTATATGCCCCTGTTTCTATATGTCCCCATCTCTATATGTCAGTCTCTATATGTCCCGGTCTCTATGTGTCTGGGTCTCTGTATGTCTCCATCTCTACATGTCCCCATCTCTATATGTCACAATCTCTATATGTCACAGTCTCTATATGTCCCCATCTCTATATGTTCCCGTCTCTATATGTCCCCATCTCTATATGTCAGTCTCTATATGTCCCGGTCTCTATGTGTCAGTCTCTATATGTCTCTATATGTATCCGCCTCAATATGTCCCCATCTCTATATGTTACAGTCTCTATAAATATGTCCCCATCTCCTCTATATGTTCCCATCTCTATATGTCACAGTCTATATATGTCTCCATCTCTATTTGTCACAGTCTCTATATGTCACAGTCTCTATATGTTGTCTCTATATGTCACAGTCTCTATATGTCTCTATATGTCACAGTCTCTATATGTCACAGTCTCTATATGTTCCCATCTCTATATTCCCACAGTCTTTATATGTCACAGTCTCTATATGTTCCCATCTCTATATGCCACAGTCTCTATATGGGAGTACAAAAGCCACACTAAGCAAACGCGTTTGAACATAACATACTCGAACTAGAGTATTGGGCACGGTGACTTCGGCCACCTTGAACAGACAGGGGAAAGGCAGGGAGGCGTGGTAAGATTGGTCAAAATTGGTCACATGGGGGTCCCCCCTGACAGTACACCTGGGGCCATCTGACATCACATCAATATCAACAATCAACATCAATATCAATATCAGCATCAACATATCAACATCAATATCAGCATCAACATCAAATCAACATCAATATCAGCATCATCAACATCAACATCAACATCAAACAGCATCAACATCAAACAACATCAATATCAATCATCAACAACATCAAACAATCAATCAACATCAACAATCAACATCATATCAGCATCAGCAAAATCAACATTAAATCACATCAATATCAGCATCAACAATCAACAATCAACATCAACAACAATCAACAATCAACAAATCAACAACATCAACAGCAACAAAACATCAACATCAACAATCAACAATCAACAATCAACGATCAAACATCAAACATCAACATTAAACAATCAACAATCAACGATCAAACATCAACAATCAACAATCAACATCAACAATCAACATCCAACAATCAACAATCAAACATCAACAATCAACAATTAACAATCCACAATCCACATCAACATCAACAATCAACCATTAACAATCAACAATCAACATCAACAATCACATCAACAATCAACAATCAACAATCAACAATCATCAACATCAACCATCAACATCAACATCAACAATCAAACATCAAACCATCAACAATCAACATCAACAATCAACAATCAACATCAACATCCAACAATCAACAATCAACATCAACAATCAACAATCAACAATCAACATCAACATCAACATCCAACAATCAACAATCAACAATCAACAATCAACATCAAAATCCAACAATCAACAATCATCATCAACAATCAACAATCAACATCAACAACAACATCAACAATCAACATCAACAATCAAATCAATCAACAATCAACAATCAACATCAACATCAACAATCAACAATCAACAATCAATCAATCAAATCAACATATCAACATCAACACCAGTATCAACGCAACAATCAGCAATAAGCATCATATCAGCATAGTGGAAGCAGGGACGTCCATTTTACGAAGCATTCAAACGATTGCCATGAATTGACCGTTTGGTATTGTCTGCACACCGAGACTCGTCTTTATGAAATTCCGGTCGCACGCAACTGGAGAGTACGTCGCCGCACGTGCAGCACCACCGGTTTTTTTTAATCTTATTTATTTTGTTTTGGCGTGGAGGGGGGTCGGGGGGGTGGGGGGGGTTGAGGGCGAAGAGGATGAGGAAGGGAGGGTGGACTTGGGAAACCTATCTATCAGTTTGGTTCGTACCAGACAATTATGATTCCCCCCTGCTCTTATGGACTTGTGGACTGCCGTGGACTCTTTTACGTGCGTATGGTACACGGGTCAGAGGACTTTTGTTTTTGTCAAAGATTGCTTAACAGTCCACACCCGAAGGACTCAATGTTCAGTTCGAATTTTCTGTGGAACTAGAAGGAAAGGGTGAGGCTGGGGGGTGAATCTTGAACTTTGCAAATATCTTACCCACTCTGCCACCTTCCTTCCATTGGCCTTCCTTCCTGATGACTCATTTGAGCAGTATCTCATTTAGGGATCTCACCAAGGATCTCATCGAAGAATTATTCAGGGATCTCACCAGGGATCTCATCCAAGGAATATATAGGGATATCACCAGGGATCTCATCCAATGGAACATTTAGGGATCTCACCAGGGATCTCATCCATGGAACATTTAGGGATCTCACCATGGATCTCATCCAAGGATCATTCAAGGATATCACCAGGGATCTCATCCAAGGAACAATTAGGGATCTCACCAGAGTTCTCATCCAAGAATCAATCAGGGATCTCACCAGGGATCTCATTCAAGGATCTTTTATGGATCTCACCAGGGGTCTGATCCAAGGATCACAAGGCAACAATGATATCCCTGATGAGGTCTCCAAAAGAGAGGCCAAACACCCCTGAGGCAGTCACGTAAAGGTGGGTGATCAGTCATTGTGCCTTGTGGCAGCGCAAAATGTTACAACGCGGCAAAATGTTACAATTGTAACAAATTGCGTGAGGTGCCCGGGGCTCCTCGCGCAAAATGTTACAATTGTAACATTTTGACGCGTTGTAACATTTTTGCACGGAAAGCCTGCGGCAAAATGTTACAATTTTGTTAGAATTGTAACATTTTGCGCGAGGCGCCCCGGGCAAAATGTTACAACGCGTCAAAATGTTACAATTGAAAACTTTCAATCAAAGGTGGGCGCCTTGCGCAAAATGTTACATTTGTAACAAAATTGAAACATTTCGCCGCAGGACTTTCCGCGCAAAATGTTGCAAGGCGTCAAAATGCTACAACTGCAACATTTTGCCGCGTTGTAACATTTTACGCTGCCACATGCCTATACTATGAGGCCAGAGAGAGCTAGCCAATTCCTGTACGGCGTACTTTCTATTTTGGCTTCCTCTCATTTGGCTTCCTCCCATTCACACTCCCCCCCTTCTCAATCACTCTCGCACTCACATCATTACATAATTAGTGTCGAGTGGCACAGTGCTAGCGCGTTCGCTTCGTGTCAAGTAAACCCGAGTTCGAACCTGGGTACAGGGGATTTTTCCTCTCACTTTGCACTAGGCCTTAACGGTCTGAACGTGGAGTCTTTCGGATGAGACGATAAACCGAGGTCCCGTGTGCCCATGCACTTAGCACACGTTAAACCCAGTGGCAACGAAAAGGTTGTCATGTATTTTGGTCACAAATTTACCCCCCTCCCTTCCTTGCTCATCAGTCACACAAAAATCGCATGCAATTTTTTTTTTATAAATTGGGTGGCGCACCTCTGGCTGCGACGCGCTCTCCAGGTGG
The DNA here is from genome assembly GCA_017654935.2 of Phymorhynchus buccinoides. Classification (NCBI taxonomy): domain Eukaryota; kingdom Metazoa; phylum Mollusca; class Gastropoda; order Neogastropoda; family Raphitomidae; genus Phymorhynchus; species Phymorhynchus buccinoides. The sequence continues at coordinate 8,142,937 of CM065705.1, read as the reverse complement.
GAGCAACCCGAATTTCACAGAGACGCCTCTGTGACTATAATGTACCTAACCTAACCTAATTATTTCCTTCAACTTGGCTGTGAGGGGCGTGTTGTTGTAAGGGGGGGGGGGGGGGGGGGGGGGTGTCTTCGCCTGCAGTAAGACAGCAGTCGGGGCCATGAACTGTTCAGCCGTGAAATTCCAAAGACAGTTCTGTGTTCCGCGCCCCGCCCCCCCCCCCCTCCTTGAATACATCTATTACCTAGTGCCCTTTTTTGTCAGTGTGCTAGTGGCGTATGCATTATTAGGTATTATTAGGCATTAGGTACTTTATAGTCACAGAGGCATCTCTATGAAATTCGGGTTGTTCCCACCTGGAGAGCGCGTCGCAGCCAGAGGCGCGCCACCCATTTGTTGTTTTTTTGCATGCGATTTTGTGTGTGATTGATGAGGAAGGAAAGGGTGTGTGTACATTTTGACCAAATGACAACTTTTTCATTGCCACTGGGCTTAACGTGTGCTACGTGCATGGGCACACGGGACCTCGGTTTATCGTCTCATCCGAAAGACTCCACATTCAGACCGTAAGGCCTAGTACAAAGTGAGAGGAAAAATCCCCTGTACCCAGGTTCGAACTCGGGATTGCTTAACACGAAGCAAACGCGTTACTAGTGTGCCACTCTACACTGTGTAGCGTTTGTCTGTGTGTGCATCGTTCACTCCAACCATTATCTCGCCATTTCCCCCGACATGTCCACTCTTTCTGTGAGCATCGTTCGCTCCAATCATTCTCTCGCCATTTCCCCCGACATGTCCACTCTTTCTGTGAGCATCGTTCGCTCCAATCATTCTCTCGCCATTTCCCCCGACATGTCCACTCTTTCTGTGAGCATCGTTCGCTCCAATCATTCTCTCGCCATTTCCCCCGACATGTCCACTCTTTCTGTGAGCATCGTTCGCTCCAATCATTCTCTCGCCATTTCCCCCGACATGTCCACTCTTTCTGTGAGCATCGTTCGCTCCAATCATTCTCTCGCCATTTCCCCCGACATGTCCACTCTTTCTGTGAGCATCGTTCGCTCCAATCATTCTCTCGCCATTTCCCCCGACATGTCCACTCTTTCTGTGAGCATCGTTCGCTCCAATCATTCTCTCGCCATTTCCCCCGACATGTCCACTCTTTCTGTGAGCATCGTTCGCTCCAATCATTCTCTCGCCATTTCCCCCGACATGTCCACTCTTTCTGTGAGCATCGTTCACTCCAACCATTCTCTCGCCATTTCCCCCGACATGTCCACTCTTTCTGTGAGCATCGTTCGCTCCAATCATTCTCTCGCCATTTCCCCCGACATGTCCACTCTTTCTGTGTGCTTAGTTCCTACCTGGTACCTCTGGAACCGCTGGAGGCTCTACCTCTGGAGGGTCTTCCCCTGGAGGCTCTACCACTGGAGGCTCTGGTTCTGCTGGAGGCTCTGGTGCTGGAGGCTCTGGTTCTGCTAGAGGCTCTGGTGCTGGAGGCTCTGGTGCTGGAGGCTCTGGTTCTGCTGGAGGCTCTGGTTCTGCTGGAGGCTCTGGTTCTGCTGGAGGCTCTGGTTCTGCTGGAGGCTCTGGTGCTGGAGGCTCTGGTGCTGGAGGCTCTACCACTGGAGGCTCTTCCTCTGGAGGCTCTAGGTCCTCTGGATTATCTACGATCACTGGAGGCTCTGGTGCTGGAGGCTCTGGTGCTGGAGGCTCTGGTGCTGGAGGCTCTGGTGCTGGAGGCTCTGGTTCTGCTGGAGGCTCTGGTGCTGGAGGCTCTGGTTCTGCTGGAGGCTCTGGTGCTGGAGGCTCTGGTGCTGGAGGCTCTGGTGCTGGAGGCTCTGGTGCTGGAGGCTCTGGTGCTGGAGGCTCTGGTGCTGGAGGCTCTGGTGCTGGAGGCTCTGGTGCTGGAGGCTCTACCACTGGAGGCTCTTCCTCTGGATGCTCTAGGTCCTGTGGATTATCTACGATCACTGGAGGCTCTGGTGCTGGAGGCTCTGGTTCTGCTGGAGGCTCTGGTGCTGGAGGCTCTGGGGCTGGAGGCTCTGGGGCTGGAGGCTCTGGGGCTGGAGGCTCTGGGGCTGGAGGCTCTGGTGCTGGAGGCTCTGGTGCTGGAGGCTCTGGGGCTGGAGGCTCTGGTGCTGGAGGCTCTGGGGCTGGAGGCTCTGGCTGGAGGCTCTGGGGCTGGAGGCTCTGGGGCTGGAGGCTCTGGGGCTGGAGGCTCTGGTTCTGCTGGAGGCTCTGGTGCTGGAGGCTCTGGTTCTGCTGGAGGCTCTGGAGCTGGAGGCTCTGGTTCTGCTGGAGGCTCTGGTGCTGGAGGCTCTGGTTCTGCTGGAGACCCCGGAGGCCCTTGAGGCTCTGCAGAAGGCGATCAAAGCTCAAAGAACTTAACAACAGCAACAAATACATACAACATCCGAAATAGGTGCTTAACCTAAATAAAGATTGTATCGAAGCATGCATTCACTTGACATTCATACGCATTTAAAGAAGAAGAAAAAAACACCATGCAGAGACGAACCTACGGCTAACACTCACGACATGTGACCAAACGAGCACAAATGTGAAACAGGAGATGGAGGAGAGAGGGGGATGGAAAACGTCGTTGACAGGTAAGAGAACAGGTGTGGCTTAAGGTTTGTTTTGAAGGTAGAAGAGGGTCAGTCACTGATGGAAGAGGGGTGGAAGTTTGTTCCAGGGTATTGGTCATGAAACAGCAAAAGAGCTGTGACCAACAATTGAAAGTTTATATCTGGGGATCTAAAGTAAACAGAGTCTGAAATTGATTAATAGATTATAGCAAAGGGTGTTAGCAGTATGCCTCCTTCGATCGATTCGAACATAATGGATTATGCGAGTTCAGGCAAGTTCCGTGTTAAAATCATGATTTTGAACAGCGTCTCCTGTGATTTATCAGCCCTATTCTGGAGTGGAGGTGCCTACCACATGTGGCTGGACGAGGGGTTGCTTCCACTGCAGTTTGCCTTCCTTCTGGCTCTTTTTCTTCTCAGCCAGCTTGTGTATCTGTTTTTCACCCTCTGTGAGCTGTCTCTGGAGCATACTTCGCCATTTAGTTCAGTCGGCTGTAGTGTTCTCCCAGGTCTCGGCGTTGATATTGGGAGCTCTCAGATATCATCTGCAGGCATCCTTGTATCGCAGCTGAGGACGGTGGACAGGTCTCTTTCCAGAGGCTAGTCCGCTGTACATGATGTCCTTAAAGGGTCTTAACGTTGCATTTAATTATGTCTACGACTGGTAGCCAGAGCAAGGGTCAGAGAAGAGAGCTGACATATTGAAACTTTTTCTTCCTAAGGACAAGCCGAGCAGTAGTGTTTTGAAAAGCACTGGAGAAAAGAGAGCTGACGTATACGTATTGAAACTTTTTCTTTCCAAGGACAAGCCGAGCAGTAGTGCTTTAAAGGCACCGGAGAAAAGAGAGCTGATATATTGAAACTTTTTCTTTCTAAGGACAAGCCCAGCAGTAGTGTTTGGAAAGCACTGGAGAAAAGAGAGCTGACATATTGAAACTTTTTCTTTCTAATGACAAGCCCAGCAGTAGTGTTTTGAAAGCACTGGAGAAAAGAGAGCTGACATATTGAAACTTTTTCTTTCTAATGACAAGCCCAGCAGTAGTGTTTTGAAAGCACTGGAGAAAAGAGAGCTGACATATTGAAACTTTTTCTTTCTAATGACAAGCCCAGCAGTAGTGTTTTGAAAGCACTGGAGAAAAGAGAGCTGACATATTGAAACTTTTTCTTTCTAAGGACAAGCCCAGCAGTAGTGTTTTGAAAGCACTGGAGAAAAGAGAGCTGACATATTGAAACTTTTTCTTTCTAAGGACAAGCCCAGCAGTAGTGTTTTGAAAGCACTGGAGACAAGAGAGCTGACATATTGACACTTTTTCTTTCTAAGGACAAGCCCAGCAGTAGTGTTTTGAAAGCACTGGAGACAAGAGAGCTGAAATATTGGAGCTTTTTCTTCCTAAGGACAAGCCGAAAAGTAGCGTTTTGAAAGCACTGGAGACAAGAGAGCTGACATATTGAAACTTTTTCTTTCTAAGGACAAGCCGAGCAGTAGTGCTTTGAAAGCACTGGAGAAAAGAGAGCTGACATATTGCAACTTTTTCTTTCTAAGGACAAGCCGAGCAGTGGTGTTTTGAAAGCACTCGAGACAAGACAGACAAGAACCAGGTTAGACCTGAAACAAAAATGTTGCATTAGTAAAGATGGGTGAGAATAGGTGAATTAACAAGTGTGACTGTGGCTGTGACTGATAGATATTTACTGACATAGCCAATGCGACAGATTTGGTAGTAGCACGACTGACAGGTGCGAGTGAGGGAATAAGTCATTGAAAGAGTAGCGTCAAGGGTGCTGTCTACGTTCTCAACCGAGTCGGGGAGAGAGGTGGTGTTGTCACCAAGATTGATTGTCTCAGCTGATAAATCCCACAGTAATTGATTATCTGCATTACTGAAAATCACCAGAGGTTACTTTTTGCATCGTATCAACAAAGAGGCTTTGCGTCGGATCCTTTTTCATCAGCTGTGTACAATTTAGCTATTTGAGGGTGTCAAAATCATACTTTTGTGATTCAGTTAACCCTTTCGCCGCCAGCCATTTTTCAGCAAACAAATGCCATTAAACTTGTCTGGGTAGAGACAAAAAATGTATTTGCAATATTGGGAATTCCTCCGTGACATGTATAACATTAGGCCTATCCTTACCTCCCAAAATTAACAAAATAGCGTCTTTGCATAACAGGCCCTGATTTGATGCCTTTTAGTGACATGGGTGTTAAACCATTGTGGTGCATAAATGCGACATTGGCGGCAAAATGGAATTATTTGATGAGGTATTCACACCAAACCTGGTCATAATATTGTTGCAAGTCCTTAGCCTATGCTGACAGTGTTACTCTTTTCATAATTACAAAAAGATGGGCCTCAGTGGAAAAAAAACAGATAACAAAAATAAAATAGCACGCTTGAAAATGAATAGCTGGTTTTGTGGTGATATGTTCAAACCTGTAGCTGTATTGGACTTCACCTTTGGGCTTTCTGTGTAAAGAGAATATATATGGAACCTAAACCAAAGACTTGATGTCTACCCTATGGCTGGTACCCACTTGTCGTCATATCCGGCCACTAGGAACGTGCCATAGTATGGGAGACCGCCATCTTAGTCAGTAACTTTGTTTGAAAAATGCCCGATCGATGCTGCTTACACGTTTAAATTCTGATCGCTTCTCGGCCTTTTGGCTAAGACAGTGATTCAGGAACATAAAGTTTTGTTTATACCCTGGTTGGTTTGTTCAGCCCGTCGTACATGGCGAAAACCGATACGCGACGTTAAACTGAACTTCCATCCTGTTTACACACAAATCTGACTAAGATGGCGACACTTTCGTTGGAAGGGTCGAGATGCGCACGCAGGTGGCCGGGAGCCATAGAGGGATCCGGGTTCATGTATGCAAATGAGAATGTCACCTCTGTCGGCCATGATGGCTGGATTATTTGGGTTGCTAAGATACTTGGCGGTGGAACGCATTGAATTCTGATGTTTGCTTTTAGTCCTGAACATATAACTACTGCACAGTTTATTACCATTGTGACGATTTGTCGAAACTCACTGACGCTCACCTCTGTAATCTGAACCAAAACGGCGCTCCAGCCAAAATGGCGTCCGACTTTCGTTACCAACAAAATCACGTGACATTATGACGCTATCCCGGATCCCTCTATGCAGGTTGTGCCACGCCGGTGTGCCCAAAATATGGAACATAATAAAGAAAATGTTCACATTCACGAATCCGTTTCTATTTTCTCTATCCAATAGATTATTGTTCTGGGCCTGTATTCACGTTGAGATAGCATGAGACTTAGCATCATGCTAACTTAGAAGCTCTTCCAAAAGTCCTATTAAATCCTATGGGACATTGGAAGAGCTTCTAAGTTAGCATCATGCTAAGTCTCATGCTATCTCAACGTGAATACAGGCCATGGTTCCCGTCCTGTGGCTATTTAACCCTTTGACCGCCAGCCATATTTCAGCAAAGAATTGCCATTAAATTTACCTGCGTAGAGAACAAAATCCAGCTGCAGTATATGTCTTCTGTGACATATATATAAAATAAGGTCTAACCTTACTTCCCAAAACTAGGCCTTTGGATAACAGACCCCAATGTGATGCCTTTTAGTGATATAGGTGTTAAATCACCGTGTTGCTAAAAAGCGACTTTGGCGGTGAAAGGGTAACTATGGAAAATCTTAGGAGAATATTTTTAATGCTTTTAAAATTATCACCCAACAAAAGGAAAATAAATACTGATCTTCAACAACTTTTCCCAACATGGCTTCCAAAATTAACAAAAAACCCATGTTTGATGGAACATATATGCAAAACGATTAAGATTAGGGGAAAACGATTTTCAGAATCAACAAATACAGCCAATTTGACATCAGTACAGTTAGATAACAAGCTAAAAACCCAAAATAAGATTTTTTTATCAAAAATCGAAGAAGAAGAAGAAGAAGAAGAAGAAGAAGAAGAAGAAGAAGAAGAAGAAGAAGAAGAAGAAGAAGAAGAAGAAGAAGAAGAAGAAGAAGAAGAAGAAGAAGGAGAAGGAGAAGGAGAAGGAGAAGGAGAAGAAGAAGAAGAAGAAGAAGGAGAAGGAGAAGAAGAAGAAGGAGAAGGAGAAGGAGAAGAAGAAGAAGAAGAAGAAGAAGGAAAAGAAGAAAAAGAAGGGCAAACTGACCTGCAGTGACCAGGAGGCCGAGGGCCACGAATAAGGTGAGAGCGGTGATCAGATTCATGGTGATGATGTGGACAAACGAACGACTGCTGTAGCAACCACTGGGGATGACAACGTCACAATGTCTGCAACACCAATCTCTCTCTCTCTCACTCTCCGTGCGTGCGCGACCGGCATAACGGTCCACAGCACATGTACCCAATGGTCGACCTATGGCGATATTTGTCACGCCAGAGGGCAGTCAATGCACTAGGGGCTTATCACGCGATTTTCTTACTTGGGCGTAGTAAGAGAGAGAGAGATGGTAGGACTATTCACTCTCTCTCTCATTTTCTTTATCCCCAACTAAGAATATAGAGAGGATTAGCCCCACACGAGCGTCATGCCCTCTGGCGTGAAAAAAATAGCACTAAGTCTCTCATTTACCACTAGCTGAAGGGAGCGTGGCTTTTGTGGGTTTTTTTAAAAATCATATAGATACTCACATCCAAAAGATATGCGAATAAACCACGCGCATATTCAATTTTATTTAGAAAGAAGAAAACAACACGTTAAAAGTCAAACAATTATGTTCATTGAATGTGTGACCATTGAACGTGGAATCGTGAAGAAAGAGCTTTCAGTGTTTTTAGACGAATACGTCTTTGGTCTCGAGCTCACGAGAGATGCCTGCAAGAACTGCCTATCATAAAAAGGAATCAAGACAGCAGATAGGCAACCTTGCAAGAACTGCCTATCATAAAAATGAATCAAGAAAGCATATAGGCAACCTTGCAAGAACTGCCTATCATAGAAAGGGAGAAAGAAAGCAGATAGGCAACCTTGCAGGCAAGAACTGCCTATCATAAAAAGGAATCAAGAAAGCAGATAGGCAACCTTGTAAGAACTGCCTATCATAGAAAGGGACAAAAAAAGCAGATAGGCAACCTTGCAGGCAAGAACTGCCTATCACAGAAAGGGACGAAGAAAGCAGATAGGCAACTTTGCAGGTAAGAACTGCCTATCATAGAAAGGGACAAAAAAAACAGATAGGCAACTTTGCAGGCAAGAACTGCCTATCATAGAAAGTGACAAAGAAAGCAGATGGGCAACCTTGCAGGCAAGAACTGCCTATCATAGAAAGGGACAACAAAAGCAGATAGGCAACCTTGCAGGCAAGAACTGCCTATCATAGAAAGGGATGAAGAAAGCAGATAGGCAATCTTGCAGGCAAGAACTGCCTATCATATAAAGGGACCAAGAAGGCAGATAGGCAACCTTGCTGGCAAGAACTGCCTATCATAGAAAGTGACAAAGAAAGCAGATAGGCAACCTTGCAGGCAAGAACTGCCTATCATAAAAAGGAATCAAGAAAGCAGATAGGCAACCTTGCAGGCAAGAACTGCCTATCATAAAAAGGAATCAAGAAAGCAGATAGGCAACCTTGCAGGTAAGAACTGCCTATCATAAAAAGGAATTAAGAAAGCAGATAGGAAACCTTGTAAGAACTGCCTATCATAGAAAGGGACAAAGAAAGCAGATAGGCAACCTTGCAGGCAAGAACTGCCTATCATAGAAAGGAATTAAGAAAGCAGATAGGCAACATTGCAGGCAAGAACTGCCTATCATAGAAAGGAATTAAGAAAGCAGATATGCAACCTTGTAGGCAAGAACTGCCTATCATAGAAAGGAATTAAGAAAGCAGATAGGCAACCTTGTAGGCAAGAACTGCCTATCATAGAAAGGAACAAAGAAATCAGATGGGCAACCTTGCAGGCAAGAACTGCCTATCATAGAAAGGAATTAAGAAAGCAGATAGGCAACCTTGTAGGCAAGAACTGCCTATCATAGAAAGGAACAAAGAAAGCAGATGGGCAACCTTGCAGGCAAGAACTGCCTATCATAGAAAGGAATTAAGAAAGCAGATAGGCAACCTTGCAGGCCCCATTCGATGAGGTCCAATATAATCGTCATAATTTACAAGCATATTGGACACAAATTGCTATAATGTGGATGGTTTTAACAAAATGATTTTTTCATCATAATTTACAAGTATCTAAATTGAGCTGGTATGGTGAAGGTTTTCTCAAACTCTGTGATAAATTACAGGTATCTATGAACAAAAACATTGTGCTGACATTTGGAGGGTTTTCACAAAATCATTGTGTTAATTTACAGGTATCTATAGACACAGATTTTGCTAACGTGTTGAGGATTTTAACAAAATAATTGTGATAATCTAAGTTATCTACGGGCAAAACCTATGCTGAACAAGTTAAGGGTTTTCACACAATCTATGTGATAATTGACAGTTACTTATGGACAACAAAGTGTGCTGACATTTGGAGGGTTTTCACAAAATCATTGTGATAATTAACAGATATCAATAGACATTGATTTTGCTGATGTGTTGAGGGTTTTTACAAACTCATTGTCATAATCTACAGGTATCTATAAACAAAGAATTGCGCTGACATTTGGATGATTTTCACAAGATCATTATCATAATTTATAATTATCTATGAACAAAGAATTGTACTGACATCTGGATGGTTTTCACAAAATCATTATCATAATTTACAGTTATTTATAGACAAACAAAAAGTGATGACATTTGGAGGGTTTTCGCAAACTCGTTATCATAATATACAGGTATATATAGAGACAGATTTTGCTGACGTGCTGGGGGTCTTAACAAACCCATTGTCTTACCAAGCACACGTAGGTATAGATTGTGCGTACATTTGGAGGGGTTTCACAAACCCATTATGATAATTTACAGGTACTAGACAAACAAAATTGCGGCTTTCATACAGCTACGAGGCTGCATCCGAGTCTGCCATAGATCACGTGACTGCCCCAATATGATGGTTTGCCTCTTTGCTGACATGAGGTCAAACTAATTCTGGTAAATCAACCGCAATCCCAGTTAGCCTGAAACGTTACTAGAGATCAGGAATGGTTGAAATGCCATTTGCAATTAAATTTACATTTCCAATTGACCAAGGACCAAGAGATTTCTTTTCGAATTCTTGTTAGTGCAAATGCAGAGGTACATAGGCTTGTTTCCCCCATGGGAATACTGAGGAGTCTTTCGTACAAACAGTTTCCCCACATTCTGGAAGTTCTGTGCTTGTAACTTCCTCTAATCTATCACTTTCTTTGACTCTGCCTTTTCTCCTTTGCTTACTTTCATCTACTACCTTTCTGCCTTGCTGGTCCATTCTCCTGCCTTTTGTTCTAGAAACTCTTGCAAAGATTTTCTCCTGCTGAAGACAGACAAAGTGCTGGGCCTAGATATTTCTTAGTTATGCGCATAACGGCAGCCTGACGCATCTGCGCCCATATGACAGGAGACTGTCTGAGCGATCGAAGAAGAAGAAGATGAACTTGTGAATGTATTCAATGTCCACGAAAAAGGTTATGAAAACTTAGCTTTACCTCCTCCCGGCCGTAGCCATATATGGGACATTACTTTTTATTTAGTTGGGGTTTACTAACGAAAGCATTTAAAACGACGTCCGAAAATTTCGCGTTTTTTCTTTCTTTTTCAGCCAGTATAAACGTTTTAATCTGTTGTGCGTGGAGCAACTGTGCATAAATAGTAATACCTAGGTTTTCACAGATTATTTGTGATTTATATACGACTGGATACACAAACAACTCATTCACAATGAATCCTCTCAGAAACGTTATGCTAGTTCATCCAGTCGACGACACACGGAAGCAATTTGTGGACAGCTGACCGATATTAACCAGAAGGATGAACACCATAATTCACCATGCTTCAAAGGAGCCTTTGGGGACCTTTGTCTGTTTGTCAGTCTGTCTGTCTCTCTTCCTTGGAACCATCCCGGCAACATCGTCAGCAAAGAGACGGAGGCCATCGCGAGCAAATGTTTCTGATTGGTGGACCGGCCAACGTCATCAACATGGCGGTGTTTTTCAAACAAGGTCTTCAGGATCGAGTCAACCTCTGTTTTCGCTCGCTGTGTCCGATTTGATTATTCTGACGACGCCTATATGTCTTCAGTTCGAACAGATTTACGGGCATCTCATCGGACAGCCCGTGGAAGCTCCGGCCAGTGAGTTCATTGTTAACAATAATATTGCCTCCCTTTTCAGTTCTGGGAAGATTTCCTACTTCCTGTCCACGATCATCGCGTGCGAGAGATGTGCATGTGTGTTTGAAAGGCCCCTGAAATACCAGACTTGACTCAGCGCGAAGACTATGGTTGGAATCATCCTTTTCATTTCTGTATTGTTGTTCGGTTTGTTCTTCGTCAGTATCTTACCGATTATGGATTCAGTGCGTGTACGACCCTGTAACGGGGGAAGTTTTCAAAGCGATGATCGGCGGAGGGATTTATTTCAAACACAAACAGTTCATCGACACTTTGGACGGTATTGTCTTCGGGGCTGTCTTATCAGGAGGCTTGATGATCGTAGTCATAACAGCGACGATCGTCACCACCACCGTGAAATAACGTCACATTACATCATGGCGGACGGAAACGACGGCAGAACTATCACCCAGACAAATAGCCTTGACCAAAATGTTGGTCAAGTGTTTTTCGTCGTCTGCATCTCTCCAATCTGTTTCTTCAGATTCGCTTCTTTGTTCCTGGAGGGGATGACTGCCGGGGTGGGGGGTGGTACCACAATTTTTGTCACCACCATCTGGGTGTTGGAGACCTCCAGCTATGTCAATTCCTCCTTCAACTTCTTCATTTTTTATACTACTGTACGGGCTCCAGGTTCAGGTAAACCTGTTGGGCCCTGTTCGGTGAAAAGATGCGGTTGTAGGCGAAGGGGAAGTGACGTGTCGGAAATATGAGGTTATGATTTCACAGAAAACCTATACCGGATTACAATATTGCTCCGTGGGATAGCATGGGTCTTTCGTACGAATAGTTCCCCCACCTTCTGGAAGCTCTGTAACTTGTAACTTCCTCTAATCTGTCGCATTATTTGACTCTGCCGTTTGCTTACTGCCATGTACTATCTTTCTGCTTCGATGGTCCATTCTCCTTCGTTTGTTCTGGCAACTCTTACAAACTCCTTGTATATTTTGCGTGACGT
>CM065705.1:8118626-8128626 GCA_017654935.2 Phymorhynchus buccinoides | reverse complement strand
CTCGTGTGTTTGAGTAGACTTATATAGCACTTAGAACACCGTGCGTCATTCTAAAATTGATGTCACATATTTTTACGTCACATTTTGCAAGTTCGACCAGTTTGTGGATTCTGGCCGCCCCTCATTTTTTTCTAAACAAAAAATGTTTGCAAGTCGCTGACTCGCATCTGATCTAGCGGTTTCAAGCTTCGACGCCATGCCGCCATGGTTGCTATGGTTTTGACCTAGTAAGTCGAGGTAAACAACTCTAATTTTCACGAAGTGCTCTACCTTAGGGGGGTCTTTCTCCCGGAAAATCGTCTATTGTTACTGATGTCATTGGGGTTTTTTAATTTATGTTCATAATGTTGCACGATGTTGCTCTGTTGCTGAAATGCTGCTCCTGAAAGTCGATGTCGAAGGTCCTACATCGTGGCTGATGCTGCACGTTTGATGATAAAGGGTAAGACGGGGCAAAAAGCCCATGGGCGGGTAAGAAGCCCATGCCAATTATCTCATGAAATAAAGCAAATTTCAGTCACATTTTGCCCATGAGACGACTTTGTTTTAATTTGTTGTTAATGTTTAGCGTTCGTCTGATGGGCAAATGTGACTGAATTTTCATGAGATAATTGGTATGGGCTTCTTACCCGCCCATGGGCTTTTTACCCCGTCTGCACCTATTATTGTTCGTGGTGTTGTTGTTCACACGTTCTTCAGTGGTGACTGATGTTGCTCAAATGTTGCTCAGTTGTTGCTGACGTTGCTGCTGACGTTGCACAGATCGCGACGTTTCGTCACCGCCTCACGCTCCCGTTTCTCCGCCACCATGCTTTGCACCTATGACGTAAAAAGGAACAAATGACGTCATTTCAAAAAGCAAAAAAAAAATTAAAACAATTAAAGCACATGAAATAAGTTACTTATCTGTGATCAAATGTATTACAGATAATCCTCCCCCCCCTTATTTATTATTTCAAGAATTTCACACACACACACACACACACACACACACACACACACACACACTCACTCACACTCACACACACACACACACACACACACACACACATGCACTTACGCACGCACGCACACCCTCCCCCCTCTCTCTGACAGCGCGCGCGCATGTGTGTGTGTGTGTGTGTGTGTTCGTGCGTGTGTGCATGTGCATGCATGCGTGCGTGTGTGCGTGCGCGTGAAATTGGACTTATATTATCCTACGAAGCTAATCTCAACTAGGGCTGAATCATATTAAACACAATGAAAATGTGTTTAACGTCCTGTTAGCCTGTAGCATATTTCACACAAATTATCATGTAAATTCATACACCCCCACCCCCCTCCCCACCCCACCCCCATTCGTTTATTCTCTCACTCCCACTCCCTATCTCTCCTCGTCTTTCTGTTTCCCTGTCCCACTTGTCCCTACCCACCCCACCCCACCCTTTTCGTTTCCCTTAAAGACCCACCAGATCACACGTGTCAAAATCACGGGTTTCACGCGTTTTCCCTCTTATAGCTGGTAAGAAATCTTGTTTTGACCACGATACAAATACAAATACAAATGCCCCCAAATTGAAAACGAAACATTTTAAAGAGCAGCCTCAATTTCAGGTTGGGGACATTTGGATGTGGGTCACAGCTACCCAGAAAAAAACCAAGGGACTTAATCGTGGTGCGTCAGTGTGTCTTTAAAGACCCACCAGATCATGTGTCAAAATCACGGGTTTCGCGCGTTTTTCCTCTTATAGCTGGTAAGAAATCTTGTTTTGACCAGGTTTACAAAATGCTCCCAAATTGAAAACGAAACATCATTTTAAAGAGCAGCCTCAGTAGTAAGTTGGGGGCATTTGTATGCGGGTCACAGCTACCCAGAAAAAAAAACCACGGGACTTAATCGTGGTGGGTCAGTGGGTCTCTAAGGCCGACATCCACACATTCAACACCAGTAGTAGGCTATCCAGATGTGACAGATGTGAGGCAGTAAATCTGATGAAATCCTACTTTTTTTCCTACACCCTATATTTGCTATAAAAAAAACACTAAAAAAAACCATTCACGAATTTATCTGATGAAATTATCTTGTGTGTCTGTATTAGAGTGTAGAGTGGCACAGTGGTAGCGCGTTCGCCTCGTGTCAAGTAAACCCGAGTTCGAACCTGGGTACAGGGGATTTTTTCCTCTCACTTTGCACTAGGCCTTACGGTCTGAATGTGCACTCTTTCGGATGAGACGATAAACCGAGGTCCGGTGTGCCCATGCACTTAGTAGCACACGCTAAAGCCAGTGGCAACGAATAATTTGTCATTCGGTCACAATGTACACCCCCCCCCCCCCCTTTCCTTCCTCATCAGTCACACAAACATCGCATGCCAAACAAAATTAAAAACAATTGGGTGGCGCGCTTCTGGCTGCGACGCGCTCTGCAGGTGGTATCAACCCGAATTTCACAGACACGCCTCTGTGACTATAATAATAATAATAATAGGAATTTCATCAGAGTTTCTGTATTGGGGGTACGGGTTTCTAAGTGAACAAGCGCGGATTCGCAATCGTTTGTGGCGTGCGACAGTTAAAAACGAAACATCGTTTTAAAGAGCAGCCTCGATTTGAAGTGCGGTCTATTTTTACCACTCCAATCATTACATACACTGAGTCGCTTCCCCTGGCTTTTCAATAATTTTAATCTGTAAACCAGAATGTTATCTCTGCACCATTTCGTAACTTTTTATATCTTTTGGAAAACATTTAAAACTATTTATCCTACTTATACTCATCGAAAGAAGCACCGCATACTCGTCGTGTCTGTTGCAGTGTCTGTCTTACGTATGTTTATTATTTTGTACGCTTTAAAATGAAGATTCATGTGTTATGTTCAGTATGCAATTCTTTCCATACCTAAGGACTGTAGATATGACAACTGAAATGTTACTTTATGCCCAAGTATTTTTATCTGTCTGTACTTTTCTTTCTCTTTTACAATATGTGCGACAATTTTGGACAGACAGGCAGACAGACCGACAAAGTGAGTTATAGGTTTGTGGCTTGAGCCACAAACAATAAAGTGAACAAAACGTAGAAGGCTCTCATCCACGGCTGTTTCGGGAGGAACCAAAGACTGTATATGGGAAGATAAGCATCCGGTCTCTTTTCCCTATATGAGTAGTGAGGACAGAAACACTGGTTATGTCCCTTTGAAACAGTACACATTTTGCACGTCGATAGGCCAGTTGAATTCTCCGTTCCAGTCTGAGTTTTTGGATAGCCTCCACTGTGAAAAGTGTACTGGCCCCACTAACGATAACTCTATCAGCCCGGTTCGCCGAGCTCTTAAGTAATCCATCCCTTTTAGAATATCTTTGGAGGAACATTTAGTTCATCTATATTTAAGGAAGTTTTTTTTCAAGCCAACATTAGTTTACGGATGATGATGAAAATGATGTTTTACGTCCTCTCGGTCATAGACACATATGGGCCATTTGTAAATACAAAGATGGTGGGAACAATACTGACTGCAATGCCCGGAGGCAGTGCAACACCAGTAAAGTCCCGAGTTATTAACAATATAGATAGGTGTAGCGGTAACCACGCCTCGGTTAAACCTCATCGGCTATGGTACCGCCACAGTATAGTTTAACATTAGTTTACCATAAGTATCTTTTCATAAAATAACAGTCAAAAAGATGTCGTAGTATGTGACTAAATTAGTTTTATTCATTGGAAATTGCTCAAGTTTTACTGACAGGCAATTTTATTTGTGTTTGCAATATACTCGGTGATTTATTTAAGAACACTTTCTCCTAAATATGTTTCATGTTACTGCTCAACAACAAAAAAGTGTTTACAATTAATCTGCTGGAAGAAATAGATGTAAAATACTATGCAGACCATACAGCCAAATCATTTTATAATGCATTTGCTTGGTAAAATACTCTTTAGATTCAGATTTCTAGATTCAGTCTTTTAACTAAATAGCTTCACTTTGTGTGCGACGGAACAGCTGCCCTTAATTTAATGAAGTTCTACTAAAGCTTAAGTGGGAAACTAAACGTTACTTTCCAAATTAAGTGAACCGATTTATTTATTTTAGAAAGTAACAACGCTTAGTTTCCCACTTAAGCTTTAGTAGAACTTCATAAAAATTAAGCACGTGCACAGTGATTCGTGTATGTAGTAGTCAGTAGCATTTCATAATCAGATTCATTTCTCACAGACGTCGTCACGGATGGACAGCCGCACGACTGAGGTCGGGTTGTGTGGGTTCTCTGCCTATTTTCTACTATTATTCACACCTCTTGGTACACGAAGGGCATCTCCATGTCTGAGTTTATGTTCTAATTGTCTCTTATCTTGTTTCATATGTCAATACTTGTTAATGGAGATAAGTTAATTAGCGTTTCTCTGAAATTGATTCATATGTGCAATTCCAGCAACTGTGTGTGTGCATGTATATAATTATGTGTGTATGTGTATGGTGGTGTATCTGTGTATGATGGTATTATGTGCCTGTCTATAGTGATGAGCACTGTTCAAATATCTTTTGAGCCCATATATGTTGATGTGTACTGTTAAGAAGTCTTTTGAGCTAATATTTGTATTGTTTGATGCCGTAAATGTGAATGGCATTTGTATACATTTTCTTGTGCCCCCAGGGGGGTTTGGGGTAAAGGTCAAGATCCCCCCCCCCCCCCCCCCCCCCTACATTTCTCAGTTAATTCAATTTTTCCGTTTTTGCTTTTCTTACCAAACATAAAGCTGTATTTTATGAACCTCTTCAGCTAATTATCTTTTTGGAATAATAACCCTAACCCTAACCCTATCCCTAATCCCCCCCCCCCCCCTATAAGACGGAAAAACGCAATGAACCACGACTGTGACAAATGTGCGGTGTACTGCAGTACATAGGGGGGGGGGGGGGGGGGGGGGGTAGGTAGGGTTAGGGTTAGGGTTAGGATTATTATTCCAAAAAGATAATTAGCTGAAACGGTTAATAAAATACAGCTTTATGTTTGGTAGGAAAGGCAAAAACGGAAACTTGACTTGACTTGACTTGACTTTACCCATTGTAGAAAGAGGGCGGTGTTGGGGTCCTCATTTTTGAGAATTTCCAACTGGCACACGCGCACGTGACCCTCCGCCAGGGACACTTGCTGATTGGTCAGTTCGTCCACGTTCAGTTTGGCCATAGCTTTGGCCACGCCCACTTCCGACCGTCGCTCCAACAGGTTTTGAATGATGTTCCATTCCTGCCGGTGAGGTCAAAATAAGAACAAGAAAAAAAAGTAGGGGATATACATCATAAAAGAGAAACGATCCCTCTTCTTTGTAAACATAGCATTTTTAATATGATTTTGCCAAGACTCGGCCCACTGTACATTTCTGATTTCTGTTTCATATTGTTATTCTATTTTGTTATGTGTAAAGCGCCCTGTAGCCTACTTATCTAGGAAGTTTAAGTCTAAGGGTAAAAATCAAATTTGAAATATTAGCATTATGATACTAATACCAGTTAGGGATTACGAGTGTGACCGGTTTCGATTACCTCGCCATGAAGGCAGCCACACTCCGACTTCGGGGGGATTTTGGAGACTGGTGATTGTTATGCTAGGAGATTGTCGTGGCTAAAGACCACCCCCTGCATACCTACGCAGAGCATAACAACATTTTGATGTAGCCTTGGTGTTCTAGCCTGTCAACTGGTCTGACATAGCCCACAAGTCTAGGCGAGTTTCCTGGGGAAATAGTATGTTACCATGGTGATACCAGAATCCTCTTAGGAGCGTTACAATGGTGCAAGTTGTAAATTGATAACAAAAACCAGCCAGCGTTGATTGGGCAGTCTTTAACTTCCAAGATAAGTAGGCTACAGGGCGCTTTACACATAACAAAATAGAATAACAATATAAAACAGAAATCAGTAACATGATCAGCAAGTGCAGATAACAATCAATGCAACAGCAACTACTGTTACTACTACTACTACTAGGCATACTACTACTACTACTACTACTACTACTACTACTACTACTACTACTACTACTACTACTACTACTACTACTACTACTACTACTACTACTACTACTACTACTACTACTACTACTACTACTACTACTACTACTACTACTACTACTACTACTACTACTACTACTACTACTAGGCATACTACTACTACTACTACTACTACTACTACTACTACTACTACTACTACTACTACTACTACTACTACTACTACTACTACTACTACTACTACTACTACTACTACTACTACTACTACTACTACTACTACTACTACTACTACTACTACTACTACTACTACTACTACTACTACTACTACTACTACTACTACTACTAGGCATACTACTACTACTACCACTACTACTACTACTTACAAAAGGCCTAAAAAGTTTGAAATTACACCAAAAATGCAAACATAAAATAAATTATATGTTCATGTGAACATATTATATTACACGAGTGACCCAAAAAGACAAGACTGAAAAAACCCGGAAAGAACCGAGAAATGGAGGAGGGGGTGTGGGTCTGCATTTGTATCCTAAGATAATACGATGACGATGGTAAGTCTCATACTCTCTCAATCTGAATGCAGGCCCAGTTGGGGTCTACTGCTAAGAACCATAACTCGGTAGTCTTGTACTTTCTTCTTTGCTTACTGCAGACCTGTTTACCCCCTACACAATTCGTGAGTAGATCGGATAGCTGAACTGAGTAGTTTTGGTGCAAAATGTGTAGCTTTATTCATGAAACCATCAAACAATGTTCACTGAAAATGAGTAGCAATCAAGAATTCAAGAGCATTATTTTCAATTTTGAAGAGTAGTAGACATCCAAATTGAGTAGATTACTACTCGAGAAGAGTAGAGTAAGCAGATATGTTACTGTCATCCATTATCTTTCTGCCTTACCGGTCCATTCTCCTGCCTTTTTGTTTCTTCAATTAACACTTATAAAGAGCCAAAGTCGTACACGCTGGGCCTATTTGTCAGCTAGGCGCATAATGGCAGCGTGACGCATCTGCGCTCATATGACAGGAAACTGGGTGATCGAAGAAGAAGAAGAAGACGAATATTATTATATTTGTACAACTAACCCAGAGGTCTGCCTCTCTCTCTCCCAGCAGAAGGAAGGTCGCCATTAGCACGGAATGCACATGCGGGTGAACACTTCGACCGGAAGTGCCCGCCATCTTTTTGAAATCCTTGGTTTTCAGTTGGCCCACTTTGTCCGTCAGTTTCTTCATTTCCTGATAATTAAAAAAACCGGCAAATGTTAAGATCAGCCCCCCCCCCCCCTCCCCTTCCATTCATTTCAGACGGTTTCAGTTAGGGTTGGGGTTAGGAACAGGGTTATGGATAGGCTTAGGCCGGGTTCACAGCTCTTTAGATCATTTTTATACTATATTTGTGGCGGTGCCATAGCCGATGAGGTTTAACCGAGGCGTCATTTTAAAAAATCGGGACTTTACTGGTTTCGTACTGCCTCCGGGCATTGCCTCCAGTATTGTTCCCACCATGTTTGTATTTACAAATGTCCCATATGTGTCACAATATTTCCATCTATACGCCAGCTCGCACTTTACGTTCAGTTTCTGACCCTCTTTCTCTCCAGATCCCTAGGTATAAGCTTTCAACTGTTGGTCGGCGCTCTTTTGCTGTCTCAGGACCGACCTCCTGGAACAAACTTCCTCTCTCCCTCCGTCAGCGACCGACTCTCTCTGCTTTCAAAGCTAACCTCAAAACCCACCTGTTCCCCCGTCATTAAAGCTCCTCTCTCTTTCTCTTCTCTCTCTTGCCATTAGGTCTGTTTCTGCTATATTCCATTTATGTTATCCGTGTGTGTTCGCTTTGTATTGCGTTTGTGTTTGAATGCGCTTTGAATGCTAACGTGTGTGTGCGCTTTGATTTGATTTCTATCAAGATTCAGCGCCGTATAAATACTGTATGTTGTTGTTGTTGTCTGATTCAGACCAAGAGGAAAAACACCATTTTCGTCGTCGGCCGGGTTCACATTAGACGCGTAAGTTCCGTACGGAAAACCCTAAATAAGTGGCAGAAAGAAGAATACAAGTTTACGTATAATTATAGGGAAAATTCCGACACGTGCGCAAATCTTTTCCCTTCTTTGTTTCACTGATTTATGGATTGCGCACGGGTTTCTGCATGGAATATCCGTTTATGTGTGTACACGGCCTTAGGGTCAGTTAAGTGTCAAATACACAAAACGAAAACAATCTCATAACATACCATCAATTTTAATTTTTGTGTGTGGATTAAACGGTTTCAGGTTAGGGTTAGGGTCAGGAATAGGGTTGGGGATAGGGTTAGGGATAGGGTTTAGGGTCAGTTTAGTGTCAAATTCAAAAAACAATAAAACGTTGATGAGCAAACTGACCCTAAGCCCTATCCCAAGCCCTATCCCAAACCCTATTCCTAACCCTAACCTGAAACCGTCTGAAATGAATGGAATGGGCAGAGGAGAGGGGTGATCTTAAGATTTGCCAATAAAACATATAAATCATCATCATCATCATCATCATCATCGTCGTCATTGTCGTGATCGTCGTCGTCATCTTCGTCGTCGTCGTCATCATCATCATCATCATCATCATCATCATCATCATCATCATCATCATCATCATCATCATCATCATCGTCGTCGTCATTGTCGTGATCGTCGACGTCATCTTCGTCGTCATCGTCGTCATCATCATCATCATCATCATCATCATCATCGTCGTCGTCGTCGTCGTCGTCATTGTCGTGATCGTCGTCGTCATCTTCTTCGTCGTCGTCATCATCATCATCATCATCATCATCATCATCATCATCATCATCGTCATCATCATCATCATCTTCATCATCATCATCATCATCGTCGTCATCATCACTGTCGTCATTAACACATCGTCGTTGTCGTTATCAGGGCTGCTGTCTTCAGGCCCAGTAGTCGTGAGCGCGTCTTAGACCGTCAACGCGGGAATCAGTATGCAAATTAGGCTGAACGGCCAATCGTTTTGGGAGGAGTTTAGCCTAGTTTACATACTACTCCCCGTGTTGCCTGTCTAAGACGCGCTCATGATTACACGCCCGGTAGTCCAGCCTGCTATGTTGAATGAATGAAAAATGGTGTTGTACGCCCTCTCGGTCTGGAACAGACACATAGCCAGCCTGGTATGTTGAATTAATGAAAAATTGTGTTTTACGTCCTCTCGGTCTGGAACAGACACACATATGGGACATTTGTAGATACAAAGATGGTGGGAACAATACTGGAGGCAATGCCCGGAGGCAGTGCAACACCAGTAAAGTCCCGATTTGTTTTTTTAACAATACAGATAGGTGTAGCGGTAACCACGCCTCGGTTAAGCCTCATCGGCTATGGTACCGCCACAGTAATTAGTATAGCCCGGTATGTCAGCCTCTTCATTGCCTGACGGTGAAATCATCATCAGCAGCAGCAGCAGCAGCAGCAGCAGTAACAGCGGAACACTACCATGCCAGCAGCTATTTCAGCTTGGCTGTTTTCATGTAAATAATTTATTGTCCTCGTATCTCTCGCGTGTGGCAGTTGGACATTCTCAAAAACGAGGACCCCAACACTGCCCTCTCTCTACGAGAGAGAGAGAGAGAGAGAGAGAGAGAGAGAGAGAGAGAGAGAGAGAGAGAGAGAGAGAGAGAGAGAGAGAGAGAGAGAGAGAGAGAGAGAGAGAGAGAGAGAGAGAGAGAGAGAGAGAGAGAGAGAGAGAGAGAGAGAGAGAGAGAGAGAGAGAGAGAGAGAGAGAGAGAGAGAGAGAGAGATACACACACTTACAACGTACACAGAGACACACGCACACACGCACACGCACACACACACACACCACACACACACACACACACACACACACACACACACAGACACACACACACACACACACACACACACACACACACACACACACACACACACACACACACACACACACACACACACACCACACACACACACACACACATACACACAT
>CM065705.1:8051126-8083626 GCA_017654935.2 Phymorhynchus buccinoides | reverse complement strand
ATTCTCTTTTGACTTCTCCCCCATAGGCTCCTATCTAATTTTCTTTACATTTGATTTATTTTTTAAATAGGATTCCGCGTAGTTGTTGTAGTTGCCCCCTCTTTTTTAAGCGTTGTAGGTTTAGTTGTTGCTAATTATTTGTTTTTAGTATTTAACTTTGTGGGCTTTTTTTTTGTTTTTTGTTTTTTGTTTTTTGTTTTTTTTAAATATATTGTTACTGTATTGTTGTCGTTATTGTTGTTTCTGTTTTAACCATATTTGAATAATCATTGTTTTGGTATTGACACACGTTCGTGAAAACGTAGAAATAAAATTGGAGTCTTGATCTACTTCAAGATTTTCGGTACATGTTCAGTAGGTGTGTGGGGTTTTTTGTGTGTGTTGTGGTAAAAAATAAAACCCACATTGCCCAAGTTTTTTGATGGTGACGCTATAGCAAGTCTTTGCGTAAACAATTTTATTTTTCGGATATACAGTCTTCGTATCCTTAAAACAATTTGATACTGCCATTGCGTTTTCTCCCACAGTAGTGATATCCACTGTGTTTAAGAATAGAACACTTTCTGAGCACAATGGCCGAAACTAACTCTGATTTCGAGAAATTTGTTGCTCAGGGAGAACGATTAGAGCTGAGTGGGGAAGCACTGATTAAATATGTTAATCAGTGTGAAGAAAGAGCTGAGCGAGCAAGAGAAAGGGAGAGGGATAGGTTGATAAAGGAACAAAAAGAAAAAGATGACAGGGCAAAACAGGAGAAAATGGAACAAGAGGAGAAGGCAAAACAGGAGAAAAACGAACAAGAGGAGAAGGCAAAACAGGAGAAAAACGAACAAGAGGAGAAGGCAAAACAGGAGAAAAACGAACAAGAGGAGAAGGCAAAACAGGAGAAAAACGAACAAGAGGAGAAGGCAAAACAGGAGAAAAACGAACAAGAGGAGAAGGCAAAACAGGAGAAAAACGAACAAGAGGAGAAGGCAAAACAAGAGAAAAAGGAACAGGAAGAGAGGGATAGGAAAAAGGAACAGGAAGAGAGAGAAAGGCAAAAGGAACAGGAAGAGAGGGATAGGCAAAAGGAACAGGAAGAGAGGGATAGGCAAAAGGAACAGGAAGAGAGGGATAGGCAAAAGGAACAGGAAGAGAGAGAAAGGCAAAAAGAAAAGGAAGATAGGGAAAGACAAGCAGAAAAGGACGAAAGGGAGAGACAAGATAGAAAAGAAAGAGAAAAAGAGGACAGAGAACTTAAGAAGATTGAGGGTCAACGTCTCTTCGAAATGAAAAGATTGGAAATAGAGGCAAAGCAATTGGAATTACAAATGCAAAAAGAAGCAGCTCGGTCTGCGACACAGCAAATCTCTAAAGAAAACAAGCATGCCAAATCTCCCTATATTCCCAAACTTCCCCCTTTTGACGAGTCGAAAGACGACATAGACGCTTTCTTATTCCGCTTCGAAAGTCACGCCTCGTCCTGTGACTGGCCTAAGGACAAGTGGACGCTTTTTATTTCCTCTTTGTTTAGAGGAAGTGCTCTGACACTCTACCACAGTTTAGCGGCACGAGAATCTCTTACTTGGGACGAACTGAAGGCTGAATTGCTTAAAAAGTTTCAGTGTACAGAGGAAGGGTTCCGTGCAAAGTTCAGAGCTGTTCGTCCTGAGAGGGAGGAGTCGTTTGCGGCTTTCTTGATTCGGGTTAGCCATCTTTTGGACCGTTGGATAGATCTGTCAAACACGGAAAAATCCTTTGAAAAGCTCAGGGACTTGTTTTTGCGTGAACAGATTCTCCATAGTGTTTCGAAGGACCTTGCTATCTTCCTCAAAGAGCGCTCATTTAAGGATGCAGTAGAAATGTGTCGGATTGCTGACCAGTATAAATCTGCTCACCCTGAAAAGTCTTTTGGGAAAAAGGCTGATCATGTGCTTTTTGAAGCAAATGTTGGGTTCACAGAGTCTCCTGGGTCTTTCTCCAGAGGCTATTTAAGAAATGGTCGTGGAGGGTTTTCTTTTTCCAGAGGACAGCAGTTTCCACGTGGAGGCCAGCGATTCAATCGCCCGTCGTACCCTTACTCGGGTCAAGATTCCTCTCACTATGGTTCAGGAGGTGCAAATTTGAGAGGATCAGGGTTTCCCACTCGGGGCAATCGTGGTGATCAACGCGGTTTTGGTCGTAGTCGTGGCCAACCAAACAGGACTTTTGGCAGCTCAGGTGGATCAGATGCTTCATGTTGGACTTGTGGCTGCAAGTTCCATAAAAGAAACGCATGTCCCTATACCATTGACAATAAGGACAGAGGCAACGCAGCAAGTGTTTCTGTTGCGCAGGATCACCATGTATTAGTGAGTCAGGGTGAATTTCAGGGTCTCCATATCGAGAAAGGAGCAGTCAATGGCTTCCAGTGTTCTCTGCTCAGGGACACGGGATGTACGACAGCTGGGGTGAGAAAACAGCTTGTGAATGATGATCAGATCACAGGGGAGACACAGAGGTGTATTTCCTTTGGTGGGAAAATTGAAAGTTTCCCAGTCGCCCGTGTCTATGTTTCTACTCCTTACTACACTGGTGAAATAGACGCCTGCGTCATTGACAGTCCCGTTTCTGACTTGATCTTAGGAAATCTTCCTGGGGTGTCCTCTGTGTGTGGAGGCGGAGGAGGATCATTTGTTCCCTGTGCTGTCAGTACCAGGCAGCAGGTCAGGAAAGAAAAGGAAAATCCCAAACCCCTGTATGTCCCCACCCTTCCCAATCTCCAAGTGACACCTGATGTGTTGGCTCAGATGCAGAAAGATGATGACTCCTTAAAGCATTTGTTCCAACAAGTGTTGCCAACCATACCCCATTCATGTGACAAAATCACCTACGTAAAAAAGAATGGTATTTTGCATAGGCTATTCCCCAAGGATGGTGAGGTTGTTGAACAGATTGTTCTTCCTGCTCCTCTGAGGGAAAGTGTGTTGCACACTGCCCATGACTCTTTGTTGGCTGGACATTGTGGGGTCAAGCGCACTCTACAGAGAGTGCTGTCTTCCTTCTTTTGGCCTGGTGTAGGTGTGGCAGTTTCACACTATTGTCAGTCATGTGACGTGTGCCAAAAGACTGTTTCCAAGGGTCGGATCCCATGTGCTCCTCTTCAGCGCATGCCAGTCATCAATGTGCCTTTTCAAAGGATCGCCATTGATCTGGTTGGACCATTTCGAGCTTCATCTTCTGGGTATAAATATGTACTGACAGTTGTTGATGTGGCAACCAGGTACCCAGAGGCTGTGCCTCTAAAGAAGATAGATACAGTGACAGTTGCAGAAGCACTGTTGTCCATCTTCAGCAGAATGGGTTTGCCGGATGAGATACTTTCTGACTGCGGTACCCAGTTTGTATCTGACCTGATGCATGAGATATACCGACTTCTGTCAATCTCCTCCGTGACAACAACTCCATACCATCCTCAATCGAATGGAATGGTTGAACGTTTCAATGGGACATTGAAAACAATGCTGAAGAAAGTCTCTGCGGAACGGCCGTCTGATTGGGATAGATACATTCCTGCATTGCTTTTTGCATACAGGGAATTGCCTTCTGAGAGTACTGGTTTCTCACCATTCGAGTTGTTGTTTGGTCGCACTCCCAGAGGTCCTATCAGTATTTTGGCAAAGTCGTGGTCAGGAGAAAGCATGTCATCAGAAGAAAAGAATGTCTATGACTACGTTTTCCAGTTACAGAACAGAATCAAGGACAGCTGTGAATTAGCACAAGAAAATGCATACAAAAGTGCAACTACATACAAGAAGTATGCTGATCGAAAGGCAAAGATGAGATCATTAGCTGTAGGTGATCAAGTTCTGATTTTGCTCTCGGATGAAAAGAGCAAGTTGACCATGAAGTGGAAAGGTCCATTCCCTGTTGTTGAAGTGTGCTCCTCTGTCAATTACAAGATTGACATGAATGGTGTGGTCAAGGTGTTCCATGTCAACATGCTGAAGCGTTACACAGAACGCTCAAATGTTTCTGTCAACAAGCTACCTGAAGTTGATGACGTTAAGGTGATCAATCCTGGTGTTCCAACGGATTTGTCGGACATTTTGCCTGTAGATTATATCACTGTGACAAAGAAAAGGGACACAAGTGTGTCACAGAAGGACTGTCGGTTACAAGGTTCTTTTGATTTTCATTCATCCGCTGTTGGTGTTGTTCAGGACAGTCAGGACAATCAGGGCGAGTTACCTACTTTGTCTGTACAGGGTGAAACCTACAAAGATGTCAAAATCTCTGATGATTTGTCTCCATCTCAAGTTAGTGACTTGCAAGATATTTTCGAAGAGTTTCAGGATGTTCTTACAGACAAACCGGGAAATGCAACCAACGTTGAACCTCACAGGATTAGGTTATCTACAGACACTCCAGTACGTGTGAAACCTTATCCATTACTTCTCAGATGGTCTCTGGCCATACAGGAGTACATGTTTGATGTAGAGCCAATTTCGGGTACCTCAAATGTTCTGGCTGATCTGTTATCTCGATCGTAGTGCAGGACATTTTGAACAGATTCCTTTGTTGCTTTAACTTAGGATCTTTTGACTCCCTGGATATTCAAGAGTGAATCCAAAGACTAGTTAGGTATCGTTTGTAAATATGTTTAAACTGTAAACATTTCATTCATGGATATTTTGGGCTATGCGTGGATTAGTATATTTTTGTTGTGTACAAGAAAACTAAACCTCAAAATGGGTACAATTTTCAATGTTCAGTGGGTTTTTGTCGTTGTTGGGTTGTTGTTGTTTTTGCATAATAGGGTGTGATATATGTGCAAATCTTTGAAGACAGGGAAATCCATTTTTATGTCATATAAAGTTTTTGTTAGTTTTTGGGTGTGTGTTTTCAAAGAGTGCCTCATTTTTTTTTATAAAGCAGGCACATATTTGTATTGGATTTTGGATGGTTATAATCGGTTTTTTGGTGTGACGTATATTGTGAATTCATGATCTTGGAATTCTCTTTAAAAAATTTCAAGAAATTTTTTTCCCCGGGATGGGGGGTGTCATGTTGAGTCATATATTTCTTTTTGAAAAGTAAAAAGAAAAAGTTGAAATAAAAAGAAAATAAAAGATTGAGAGAGAAAGTAATGGTCTGATTACAGTTGACATACATGTTTATTTCGTGCAAGACATAGCACGTGCAAAGCGCCGTATGTTTGTAACATAATATGAATATTGAGTGAATGGGAATCAGGCTGTTGCAGTAGTTAACTTTGTAGAAATTCATTCTCTCTCTGAAAGGCAATAGGGACAGCGGGTCCTGCTTTAGCTTAGGCTAATAATGCGAATGTTAACCCTTGGGGGGTTATTTTGGAAAACAAAGTATTGATTGTGTAACAGACAAAAGTCTGATAGTACTCAGGCTTGTATTGTTCTCTTAAGAGAGGAGACACACGGTGCTTTTCGTGGGCCAAGGGCAGCGGGTTTGTTGAAACTCAGAGAAGGAGAAGAAAAGCTGCAAAGAAGAATGAAAAGAAGAAGAATAGTGAGACGATAGAAGAAGATGAAAAGGTGGCCTGAAAGACAGAAAGAAAGAAGAAATATTCGGAAACAAATGAAGGAAACCAAGAAACCAACAGAGAGGACGAAGAAACGGTGACGACGCTGGGAACCGAAACTTCAGTGAACTGGAAATGATAAAAGGGATGTATCAACGACGAGTGTGACTAGATAGTGTTAGATAATATATTGAAGGTATTGTGAATAAGAAAAAGAAGCAAGAAGTACAGATTACAGAAGGTCCAGTGCAAGGGAGATTTACGGTGCGCCCCGGTTCGCATATTGCCGTTTCGCATACTGCCGCTTCGCATAAAGCCGATTCACATACTGCCGCTTCGCATACAAAGCTTTGTGGACATGGCATTTCGCATAAAACTCAGAAAGTTAGGGATAGGGTTAGGGATAGGTTAGGGATAGGGTTGGGGATAGGGTTAGGGATAGGTTAGGGATAGGGTTAGGGATAGTAAGAAAGTAACAGAAAGTCACGTAGCGTGCATTAGAACCTGCAAGAGTGCATAATATGCGAAATGGCAAACCCGTTTATGCCAACTGCCAGGGTTTTTTTGGGAAGAGACACTCGACTTGCGCCCGCGGCTTTGATCAAAGGATTATGCGAAACGCATTATGCGAACCGGTGGGCACCCGATATTTATAATGATGTCTACTCCACCGACGTACTATATATAGTGTGCATAGGCCACTGCAACTAGGGTTATTAACTCCCTTGATTGTGAGAGTTATATATAATCCCTTGTTGCTCAGTATCCAAAAGGGCATTCACTCTTTCAAAAGGCAGCCATTTAGTGGCTCAAAATAGGGTTATTGGAGAGAGTTATTCCCTTGTTTGGTCAGTACTCAAGCATCTACCAAGGGCATTCACTCTTGCAAAAGGTGGTTGTTGCAGTGGCCAATATCGCTGGTATCGCTGGTCTCCGCAGACAGAACTAATCATGCGGACCAAGTACGTACAGTATGGTAAGGTTTGGGTTTCCAGCCGTATACTTCCTGGTCGGTTCTGGCACAAGTTCAAATCAAGCATAATCTACCTCTGTCATTGTCTCTCTGTCTCTCTGTCTGTCTGTCGTGTGTCTCTCTGTCTGTGTGTGTCTCTCTCTCTTGTGCATTGCATATGTTTTGAGTGTCTGTCTCTCTCTGTCTCTCTCTCTTCCTGCCTCTCTCTCTCTCTCTCTCTCTCTCTCTCTCTCTCTCTCTCTCTCTCTCTCTCTCTCTCTCTCTCTCGTGCATTGCAACTGTTTTGAATCTTGATTTTTCTTTTTAGTGAACTGTATTGTTACGGGCCAGAGGCCTAACAATTAAAACATTTTTTGACTGACTTTTTTTAATTCTCTCTCTCTCTCTCTCTCTCTCTCTCTCTCTCTCTCTCTCTCACGCATACACACACCGGCGCTTGTGTACACACACGTACATGCACACACTGCGCACGCACTCATGTTTAAAGACACACGCGTACACACAGACGCGCACGCACGCACACACACACACACAAACGCATACATCCACTTTAGTCGAATTACCAGTTTATAATTTGTCAACCGTGACCACTTTTGTCGACTTTTCCCCTGCTCTTGTCGCCCCAAACTTGAACCCCTTTTGTCTACTGGAGCAAGATTTGTCGACCCGTAAGATATGGATTTTTTTGTTGTTTCGAACCTTGGCTAAAGGACTCCAGGGACCATCCGAACAGCTATATGTCTGGAGACGTATTTCCAGGGACAATCATCGCACTGTCTGGAGACGTATTTCCAGGGACAATCATCGCAATGTCTGGAGACGTATTTCCAGGGACAATCATCGCAATGTCTGGAGACGTATTTCCAGGGGCAAGCATCGCAATGTCTGGAGACGTATTTCCAGGGACAATCATCGCAATGTCTGGAGACGTATTTCCAGGGGCAAGCATCGCAATGTCTGGAGACGTATTTCCAGGGGCAAGCATCGCAATGTCTGGAGACGTATTTCCAGGGGCAAGCATCGCAATGTCTGGAGACGTATTTCCAGGGACAATCATCGCAATGTCTGGAGACGTATTTCCAGGGACAATCATCGCACTGTCATGCAAATACTATGCCAAAACGAACATTAATTTTCGATTATTTTGTGATCCAGCAAAATGCCTGCAACTGGATTTTTTTTTCCCCCCAGTCATGTCTTCTTGCCAATAATACGTCAGCATTCAAGAACCTTTGGTGTTCAGTAACCTATGTGTAACATGTCTGTTAAGAAAATCCCAACAGTGCCTGGTTTTTTGGGGGGGTGTTCCTGTGTTTAATAGTAAAGTTAGCTAACAAGACAAGTGGCTACTCGACACATTTTTGATTCCACTCAGTTTCCAGGGACACCAGACAGAAAAGTGGATTCCAGGGACAATGCGTCATTTTAACCGTTTCCAGGGACAAATACCCCTTGGGGGGGGGGGGGGGGGGACGGTAGGCAGCCCTGAAATGCTGGAGCGCGCCTCACGCTTCCCTCCTTTTATACTCCTGGAGCGGCTTTAAGCTCATTCTAGGATGAAGGTGCACAAATTAAGAGTATCCCCCCCCTCATCTCACCCACTCATGGGTGCAACTCCCCCAAATGAAAAAAAGCTGAAAGGCAGGGGTCCAGGAACCCATGGCAGGGTACAAGGCAGAGCCCCGTCGGACGATTCAGGGGGGCTACTTAAGAGAGAGAAATAACGAGAGAGACAGACCGACAGTTAAACTGATAGTTTGAGTCTGATAAGCCTTGTAAAATTATTACATTGCCTTTGCAAACTTCCAAGATAGAACACAACTAGACTAAGTTCAAAACGCCCCAAATCGTTTGTGGTAAAAAAAAATGTTTTGATGAATTAAAAAAACCTGAAGTTCAGTTTCTGGTAAAATTAAAAATACTGAAATCAGTGTAAAAATGAAAGAGTAGCACCCGTGCCCACTACAAATGATTGAAATCTAAATCTATCTCATCTGTATGACACACACACACACACACACACACACACACGCCTGAGCATGCGCACAAGCAATCACAGACACACATACAACTAACTCATCCACAAAAACAAATTCACTTTCATCTTTATTTCAATTCATTTCAAATTTTTCCTTTATACCTTTGAAAAACCGAAGCTGCTAGCAAATTACTAATCTTGTCTGCAACCAAGCAAAACCAAAAACTAGAAATTTTAAGACCCAATCCATTGATAAAAAAAACGTAGTTACAACAAATTGTTCATTTCAAGGGGAGAAAAAAAAAGAGAAAAAACCCAAAGCCACAATTCTAACGTGGCTTACGATCTAACTTCACTTGGCTGAAGTCGAGCGACTAAAATCAGCATCAACGTCGGTTTCAAAGTTTCTGGCACAGGGAGTAGTTAATTTAGAATGGAGATCTGATCCGCAATGGGGGGGGGGGACACACTTCTGAAAAACACAAAAGAAAAGAAAACAAACAACTAAAAAACAGAAAGACACACACACAAATCACAACGTCAAAATATGGCGCACACCCTAAACAAAAACCACAATAGTAAGTACTAAGCCAATGACGAACGAATTTGCACGGACATCAACCAGGAAATGGTACTTGGTATATTCTAGTCACCTCTGTGAAATTCGGGCTGCTCTCCCCTGGAGAGTGAGTCGCCGCAAGTGCAGCGCCTACCAAATTTTTAAACATTATTTTTATTATACATAGCTTGCGATATCTAGGCTCATGGGTTGTCTGCAGCTATTGATGACATTTTGAACAGTTGGATTTTCATGTTATACATTTTGAACAGATTCAAATGTGGTATACGCAAACAAAACTGACAGCGCAATGTGTGTACACCTTCTCCCTATTCCGCTTCTTTGTCTATGGTCGCCCCCTAAAGAATGTACAATTACTTCTGTATAAAGAAGCTGGTCACCACCACAGAAGAAGAACACAACAAATGGTACACAGAAAAAAATCAAATGATTCAAAAACAAGAATTCGTGTACGGGAGACTACAAATATAGTGAACGAGTGGGATTTTATATGTATCTGGACAGTAGAATTTCACGTCAATCATGTCTCACAAATGTCAAAATCGGATCGTAGTGAATCGAATCGTATGCAGTGTGGCTAGGCCTAAAAGCATCTTAGGACATGACATTGAAACAGACACACACACAGACACACACAGACAGACAGATACACACACACAGACACAGACACACAAATGATTGAGACCGTGAGAGCTCCACAAAAAAAGAACAAAGATTTGTCTAATATCGCGAGAAGTGGATAGACGTTAAATGAACGACACACACACACACACACACACACACAGACAAATGATTGGGATTGCTAGAGCTCCACAAAGAAGCAAAAAGCAAGAAACAAAAAGTGAAGTCAGCACCAAAATAATTTCTGGATCAATCACTACCCAAAAAAATATGAGTGCAACGATAAAACAGCAACGATTGCTGGTTACATTGTTGGCAGAAATGCAACACCAAAATGCCTTGCACAAGTTATCACAGAGAAGCAGTCAGAGATCCAAACCAAAGAAACAACAACAAAAATTCTACATTCAAACAGGAAAGTCCCCGTGGGGATACCCAGGGGGTCTTCGTAAAAATAGTTCCCCCACCTTCTGAAAGTTCTGTGCTTGTGTCTTCCTCTAATCTGTCACTCTCTTTGACTCTGCCTTTTCCCTTTGCTTACTGTCATCTACCATCTTTCTGCCTTACCGGTCTGTCCATTCTCCTGCCTTTTTTCACAAAACGTTTTCAAAAACATTTCCTCCAGCCGAAGTCGGACTTGCTGGGCCTAACTATTTCTTAGTTAGGCGCGTAACGGCAGCATGACGCATATGCGCTCATAATTGACAGGAAACTGTCTGAGAGCGATCGAAGAAGAAGATCTTATTTTACACGGTGGAAGACAATTTTCCATGTGCATTTGTGCAATGAGAAATAAAGAAACTTAGGACTTATATTATTTTACTTGTCAAGTCTATCCGATTGTGCAAGTATAAAAGCCCGGGAAGTGCAACAACTGACTTACTGGAATTCCCAAAAGGAATCAAGCGGCGACAACGTAGAGATAACGTGAGAACAATTAGGATCCTTCACAGCTGTTTCGGGAGGAACGTTTAGTTCATCTATACTTTCAAAAGTTTTGTCAAGCCAACTTTATTTTACCATAAGTCACTTTTCATAAATAACTGTCAAGAATATGTTGTAGTGTGTGACTAAATTAGTTGTATTCTGTGAAAATTGCTAGATTTTCACTCATGGGTGATTTTATTCATGTTTTGCGATACTAAGTGAATTATTTAAGAACATTTTCTACAAAATATGTTTCATGATACCAAAGATTCTAAAAGGGTAAGATGGACTACTTAAGAGTTACAGCGAACGGGGCTGATAGAGTTATCGTTAGTGGGGTAGCTATACATCATTCACAGCGGCGGCTATCCAAAAACTCATACTGGAATTTGAACGGAGAATTCAACTGGCCTATCGACATGTAAATGTGTCACGTTTAAAAGGGACATAACCAGTGTTTCTGTCCTCACTACTCATATAGGGAAAAGAGACCGGATGCTTGTCTTCCCCTATACAGTCTTTGATGATACTGCTCGACCAAGAAAGTTTTTACAATTAATCTGATGGAATAAATACATTTAGCATCCCTACAGCCAAGCATGAATGTAAAGTCTGCAATGATTGGTTGATTTCAAGAGAGGCAAGGTCAAATCAAACTAAAATTAGACTACAACGTGGCTCTTGAAAGCTGGTTACATGATCCGGCTCATTTGTCCCGAGTGAGTCGATAGATACAACCGTATATATGACATGATTGCGAATTGTGGACCTTGAGAGATACAGGGTCACAGAATAACTTAGGATATAATGAACATTATAATAAATAATTATATCGGGGATTGTTCAACAAAGCCATTTTTTGATTCGTTTGAAAGACTGGAAGGTTTGTGACAATAATAGACAAGGTAAACCGCATTATATAGGATCTGACCTCTGGATCTTGACTACAGCAGAAAGAACCACGCTGTGGCATTACATCGACGGAAACCTGGGGAGAGCACACCCTAACCTAGGTTTATGACCTGGCCAGCCAGCGCACGCCCAGTGTGCAGCCAGCACGATGCCACATCCCAGCAACCTAAACTAACTAAAATTGGTTCGGAGTGGTGTGGGGGATGGTGGGAGGGGTCAAGGGGGGGGGGGGGGAGGGGAGAGGTGGGTGTGTGAGGGGGACTGGAAGGTATTGTTTACTTCTTTTCAGGGGGCCTGCTGGAGGAGCGTCTCAAAATCCTCCACACCACGCTATATATAGCACATCTACATGGGTGCCTCTACACAACATGAAAAAGACCCTGAAAGGCCGGGGTCTATACGTCCCTCCGGACCTGAAAAAAAAATTGAATCATGAAGGTATGGCTGGTACCCACGTGTCGTCATATCCGGCCACAAGGAGCGTGCCATATTATGGGAGACCGCCATCTTAGTCAGTAACTTTGTTTGAAAAATGCCAGATCGATGCTGTTTACACACAAATCTGACTAAGATGGTGACACTTCCGTTGGATGCGCACGCAGGTTGCTTTTTCCAGTTTGCTTTTTCCACAATTTATACAAATGCTTATGTCTGAAAAATACAGTAGACACACAAAGATTATGTTTGACAAATAAAATTTAAAAAAAAGGAAATTGTCTGGTAAAATTCAAAAACAGGAAATCCTTGTACACCAGGAAAAGTTGCATCAATGCGGATCTATCATTACATACCTTTGCGTTTTGGGGGGTACATCTTTTAATCAGGAGCGCCTTATAGTCAGAAAAATACGGTTCATAAAAAAAATGGGTAAAGGTCAAGATGTGCCCCCCCCCCCCCCCCCCCCCCCCCCCCCCCCCCCCCCCCCCCCCCCCCCCCCCACCTATCTCGGTTAATTCTATTTTTCCGTTATTGCCTTTCTTACCATACATAAAGCTGTATTTTAGGAACATTTTTAGCTAATAACCTTTTTGGAATACTAACCCTATCCCTAACCCTAGCCCTAAACCTAACCCTACCCCCCACCCTATAAGACGGAAAAACGCAACGAACCACAACTGTGACAAATCGCGGGGTAGGGTTAGGGCTAGGGTTAGTATTCCAAAAAGGTTATTAGCTAAAAATGTTCCTAAAATACAGCTTTATGTATGGTAAGAAAGGCAAAAACGGAAAAATAGAATTAACCGAGAAATGCAGGGGGGGTGGCACATCTTTACCTCTACCAAAAAATGATAGACTTTCTTTCTTGGTCACACGAGGGTTAATGAATCTACTACCGGTACTTCTAAAATGCAACAATAGGAGTGGAATTATAAGGAAAATGTTATAAAAAAAAAGGGGTGGTGTCAATATGTCTTTCCATGGGAAAAAAAAAGGAAAAAAAAGAAATGTCACGAGCAAAGAATACTGATTGTGCCAGAATCACGTGTCACATTCCCATGGGCGCTCCTGGGAAATTTCAAAAATCCTGCAAGGGGACGGCACCGGTGGAGTGCAGGGGCAGCGCACACACATTTATTGCTCTTTTTTCACCCCTCTAGACTAGTACAAGTGCTACATTCCTTTGAACATAGCAAATGCTTATATAGGCCCTTTTCATTGTACAAGTGTGTGTGTGTAAGAATATCGTTGCTTCTCAAATTCTCATAATCCGGTGACGCCGGCTCAAGGCAATTTAAAAATCCTGCAATTCAGGACATCCTGCAATTCAGGACATCCTGCAAGAAGGAGCATCCATGCATTCCCTCTTATGCTAGGAAGATTTATTAAGATTCCTTACTAGCTATAAGAGGGAAAACACGTGAAAACTGTGATTTCCACACGTGACATGCAGGGTCTTTAAGAAGACCAACAAAAAAAAGTCAAATGTAATAACAAGGCATAACAGTGAATAGACTATGTGGAGGAAATAAGGAAGTGGATTTTGTGTGGGTTTTTTTTAACCCCTTCGCTGCCGAGCCCGTTTCCGGTTCCGGGGCAACTATTTGCCAAGTATTTTTTAGCCTTAGGTTGTTAAGTTTATGGCAAACATTTCTGAATAAAAGTGCATAATAACCTATACTTTTCTGACAGGGAATTGAATATACTATCCTTTGAGAACACTCTCACATACATTCGAACATACTGCGAAAAGCGTAAGGATAGAAAAAGGGAAACTCTTAGTATAACCTTGTGACGGATATTTCCGTGACGGGGAAGTTTATAGGTTACCGGAAGTTGACGGAAATATCCGTGACGGGGCAGTGAAGAGGCTAAAGGATAAATCAAAGAGAGAAAAAAAGAAGAGAAAAAAAGAAAAGACCGAGGGATATGTAATGGACAACAGATCTACAACGGAAGAAAATTACAATAAACAGGATACACTAAATAATGAGCAAAACAAAAGAGATAAAATTATGCGCATAAAAATTATACACGTAACACTGTCATCAAATGGCGTTACATACGAAAACGAGGTCATTTACACAACACAGACCAAGAGTTTAATTAAACCTGCTATGCAATAAATATCCTATGGCAGAACACATCCCAGAAAATATGATTACAATGCCCCAAAATACAGCAACCACCCTGATATATGAACAAGGATCACAAATCAGAACGCAGACAAAGCAGGGTCTAAAAAAAATAAAAAAATAAAAATAAAATCGCAAAGTTTCGTCCCAACTATGAATCCAATATTCACAACACTGAGTGTAAAAAACAGAACGTGGCAGTTTTTAAACATTAAAGCAAAAATTCACACACACAAAATATGAAGAAACCTGTATTCCGATTGGCTACACACTAAACAAAACAAAAATGACGCACAACTCCAGA
The DNA here is from genome assembly GCA_017654935.2 of Phymorhynchus buccinoides. NCBI lineage: Eukaryota > Metazoa > Mollusca > Gastropoda > Neogastropoda > Raphitomidae > Phymorhynchus > Phymorhynchus buccinoides. The sequence goes on along the minus strand of CM065705.1, from coordinate 8,069,237 downwards.
AAATAAAAAGAATGTGCCAAAAAAGTGGATGTGTGATGTTTATAGAACAATACATTGGCAAATTGTTTTTGTTGTTTGTTTTGAAAAAGCTAATTTGAAACCCTGTAAGCCTCAATTTCCAAGCGCGCGCGCGCGCACACACGCACACATTCATTAACATTTCGCCATTTCCATTTCACGAGAACAAGACTAGCAATGACTAGATACCGGAACACGAACAAATATTTTTTTGTTACACACTACTTTCCAAAACTTTAACTTTCAGTTCCACCACACTTTCTGAATAACAAAACAAAGACCGAGTTCTAAATATCAAGGAATACCCACATTCACTTACATTTTATTTGTACGTTGTTTATAGTTGTCCCGTCAACAGCAAAGGTCTTCTCAGGACTGTCACCACAGTAAACATCAAACACATCTAATTTGTTGATAGAAGAAGAAGTTCTTCAAATTCTCTACAACTGTAAATGATCTCTTCTTAGGGCGGGGACACATCTGACGCGTTAATCCCACGCGCAATCCGTAAATAAGCATTGGTACTTGGGTACTTTATTGTCACAGAGGCGTCTCAGGCATGGGAATTGTCAGAGACAAAAAACTCTGAAAATCCCCCCCTCCTCATTTTTACAGCGTTAAAATATAATATTATCATAAAAATTTAAGTATTTAGTAACAAAAACTTTGCCCTAAAAAAATATTTCTCGCGGAAATCCGCGAACAATTCCCATGCCTGCGTCTCTGTGAAATTCGGGTGGTTCCCAGTACCATCTGGAGAGTGCGTAGCAGCCAGAGTTGCATCACCCATTTTTGGTGGGGGTTTTTTGCATGCAGTTTTTGTGTGACTGATGAGGAAGGAATGGGGGGGGGGAGGGGGGGGGGTAAATTTGGACCAAATGACAACGTTTTCGTTGCCACTGGGCTTAACGTGTGCTAAGTGCACGAAAGAAGGGAAAAAATAAGCGCACGTGTCCGTATTTCCCCATTTCCGTATATTTTTCTCCCTTCTTTCTTTCACTTACTTATGCGTTTATGTGCGTAAATTCCGCGTCAGATGTGTCCCCCGCCCTTACACGGAGAAGTGTGGATATAGACCCTGATCATTTCCAACTACATTGACAAACACGGACATTTTTTTGAAAGGCAGGAGTCTTTACTGGCAGAGACGTTGTTAGGGCAAGGGGGTGTGGGGTGTGTGGGGAGAATCTGTACAGTTTTCAAACATCAAACACAACCGAAAGCTAATCGTCACTAACTTCACTGCAGCATCAAACTAGGATGACTGACGACTGACAAGATTATTTTTTAAAGTTTCGGCACATGTTAAGAAAAGCCCTCTCCTCTACCCCCTTCCGTTCATTTCAGGCTGTTCTGTCGACCGCTCTCGCATTCTCAGATTACTGTCTTCTGAATATACATGTGCGCACATGATCATAACGTACTATTAACTGTTGTTGTTGTTGTGTATGTGTATTTGACACTAAACCAGACCTGGTTACCCTCTACACAAGTCTTGGGTAGTCTGGATAACTGAAATGAGTAGTTTTGGTGCAAAATGTGTAGTACTATTCATTAAAACCATCAAACACTGTTCACTGAAAATGAGTAGTAATCAAGAATTAAAGAGCACTATCATCAGTTTTGAAGAGTAGTAGAGGTCCAAATTGGGTAGAATACTACTCGAAAATAGTAGAGTAAACAGGTCTGCAGTAAACTGACCCTAAACCTACCCCTATTTCTAACCCTAACCCTAAGGGAATGCGACAGCAGTTTCAGGCTAGGGTTAGGGTTAGGAATAGGGTTTGGGATAGGGTTGTCAGATTAGTGTCAGCGGTAATCTGAGAGTGCGACAGCGGGTCGACGGAACAGCCTGAAATGAATGGAAGGGTGCAGAGGAGAGGGATTTTCTTAACATTTGCCAAAGTTTCTGTTACATCTGTTAAGCCTTGAGAACCGTGGCTTACCTTCCCTACAACCTTAAATACAAATAACATCAGGAAAATAAAAACGAAACTATCGGCACAACAATTCAACGGCTAAATCATTGTCAAAACAAACCGCACGGCAGTGGAAGAATACAATCAGGGAAGCTACAGCACACAGTCGCAGATAAATGAGCGGATTATTTTTCGTTACATTGTATCAACACACTAATGAAAAGGTGAGCGATTAATTGTTGTTGTTTTTACATTATATCCACATATTTACAAGCTGAAATATCGGGTAGTGCTATTATAAATATCTCAATCATATAAGAACGCTATGATACATCTATATCCACAAACTAAAACAGAGGTAATAAAAAATATCAATAACGGCAATCCAGGAGAATACGTTGAATCTAATACCACAACTAATAATAAACAAACTGTTACATAGAGAAAACTTGAAAACTTAAACTTTATTTTCCAAGGATATAGATTTTAGGCAAAGCCTATTCTTCCAATCTGAGAGAGAGAGAGAGAGAGAGAGAGAGAGAGAGAGAGAGAGAGAGAGAGAGAGAGAGAGAGAGAGAGAGAGAGAGAGAGAGAGAGAGAGAGAGAGAGAGAGGGAGAGAGAGAGAGAGAGAGAGAGAGAGAGAGAGAGAGAGAGAGAGAGAGAGAGAGAGAGAGAGAGAGAGAGAGAATAAAAAAGACGTCATGATGACAGCTCACAGAAAAAAGAAGTGTAGGACAGAAAATAAAAACGCATGAATTTGAGACAGATTTAAAATCTAACATTAGCAAAATATTCATGAAAAATAAGCCAATACATAAGTAAAAACAATAATAACCAATTCTTTGAGAAAACAAGAACACTGAAAACCATTGCTACAATAAATTCATACAACACAGCAAATGAATAAACAATAATGTAAATGATTAATGGAGAAAGAAAAAAAAAAGAAAAAAAGCAACAACAATCGAATCTATTAAAAATCTACACCAGAAGACTCCCTACCCACCCAAAAATAAAGCTGAAAAACCCCCCTAAAAACAACAACAACAAACTGAAAGCAAACTAAGCAACAAAACAATTACAGACAAACCTCTATTTTAAGACTTCCAAAATGTCTGGAAAAATCGGTCGTAAATTGGAGGGGTCGTATGACGGAGGTTTTCACTGGCAGCCGTAGAAAGAAAAAGTTCAGCACAGTTCATACTCTCTTCTTCATGCACACATACAATGACATATTAAAACTGGATTTGCGTCTTTCCAACTCCATAGGATTGTGCAATCGATACATTACAGTTTCACTTTGCCGACTTCTTTTAATCACCTCCACTCTCGTCCAAAGTCAGTGGTTTTCTTTTTCAAAGTCAGTGGTTTTCGTGCTTTTCCTATGCTCTCCGCCATCTTTTCTACAACAAGGGAAGCGACTCCGCTTTCAGGCCCTTGACCGTGGTTGTTTCCCTTTGCTCGAAGTCTATGAAGACGACAGCAACGGTCGTAAAAACCAACAAAATGGCGGTCGTAAGTCGCGTTTTAGAGGAAGTCTTTTAAGAGAGGTCGTTTACATAGTAAAATGCATCTGTGCCAACAAATCCGGTCTCAAATGAGAGGTGGTCGCTTAACAGAGGGTCATAAAATAGGGGTCTGTCTGTAATATTTAAAAAATAAAAAAAAGATTAAAAAAAAAATGAAGAAAACTTAAACCTACATGCGTACATGCCTTGAAACAACAGAGAGAAAAATGCGTATCGATTAATCAAAAGCCAGTGCAACTGCGCACACACCCTTTACTTCCTCATACGAGGCATCAAAGACCCAGCACGTCACGTGTCAAAATCATGGTTTTCACGTGTTTTCCCTCTGATATCTTCCAAGTATCAGAGGGAATGTGACACGTGGCGTGGGGGGTCTTTAAAAGCAAGGTTTCTGTACAAATATCTGCACAAAACTTTGCCCCTATACTACACTACATCACCCAGACCAGACCTTCACAAAACATGCTAGCGAGCAAATTTGCTTTTGAGATTTCAACAACAAACTTACTATATATCATACACAATTTTCAGCTGAATAATAACATTATTAAGAAGAACATTCCGTTTCGAACGTCGCCTCGATTTATTTCCAAGTCTACAAACTCTTATTAGTATCAGTTTCAGGCAACCAATAACAAGCGTATTCAACAATCTTCCCATTTTTTGTCACAGGTTTTTTTGGGTTTTTTAAAAGCTAAGCCACTTCCATTTAAAGCTAATTAGAGCCTAGAGAATTCAGTTCATAGGTTTTTTCTCTTTTCTTAGCCTAGTCAGTTAAACTCAGCTATTTCTAACCCAGGCAATAAATGCTTTTTGTTCTTCTGTCCTCTCTTCTTGGCAGTACAGCGGCGTTGCTCCCACACCGCTCATTGAGAGTCCCAACTTGCAGCCACACCCTGGTTTGTCAGGTCACAGAATCCGAAACCAGCAGTCCAAGGGGAGTGAATCTATGTTAGGTCACCGGGAGGCAACACAAGAGGGGAGACACTGCACTGCTGTTGAATCACTTCTGGTGGAGTTCAGTGGAACCTGTCCCGATCTAACATATCGTCGGTGAAATTCAAAAACCTTGTATCTCGATTTTTTAATATTTTTTTGTAGTCAGATACATAGTCAGCTCGCTAATTTTTCCCGCCACCTTCCACCAAAAGTTCGTATCTCTAACGACTTTCTATCTGGGGTAAATGAGGTTGTGAAAATGGAAGAAAAACTCGTAAGTCTCAAATTCAGATCTAGTTAAGGACAAAAAACCTTGTATCTTCGTTCTTTTCAAGTCTAAAAAAACCTTTTCAAAGTAATTTTTACGAAATGCAGGACTAAACTTGCAATGTCTTGAACAACATATTCATCATAGTTAATCAATTGGGGTCAACGCGGTTAATTTTTAAAACATTTTTCTCAAAACTCGAGGTTTTTTAATTTCACTGTCAAGCAGGACACCCAAAACTGTCGTGGCTTGACATCCGGAAACCAGCTAAGCGACAGCTTTAGGTACAAATTTCAATTATTATTATAATAACCACAAGATTCTTCACATCTAACCAAGACAGTAACTGCCGTAGCTTGACTTCCAGAAACCAGCTTTATGTACAAATTTCAGTTATTATTATAATAACCACACAATTTTCATCACATCTAGTCCAGACAGTAACTGTCGTGGCTCGACATCCGGAAATCAATAAAGCGACAGTTTTATGAACAAATTTCATTTATTATTATTATAATAACAACATTTTCATCACATCTAGTCCAGACAGTAACTGTCGTGGCTCGACATCCGGAAATCAATAAAGCGACAGTTTTATGAACAAATTTCATTTATTATTATTATAATAACAACATTTTCATCACATCTAGCCCAGACAGTAACTGCCGTGGCTCGACATCCGGAAATCAATAAAGCGACAGTTTTATGTACAAGTTTCAGTTATCATCATAATAACCACAACATTCGTCAACTAACTGCATGAAAAGCATGCAAACTGTGAGAAATATGAGAGAGCACCTTCCGTCTTCTCCGACTCTTCGTACATTTTTGACAAACCGCCTTTTAAACATGTGACCACGAAAGATGTGACCTTTCTTTTTAGGCATATATTACGCCATTTTCTGGTGCTTATAACACATTAAGTATGAGATGATGAGGAGGAGGAAAGAAAGTTAAAAACACACATATATATCACGAGTCAAAGTGTAAATCCCCATGCATTGTTTGTACATTAAACCATATTGTGCACGGGCAAGCATGAGACAGAATCACAGAGAGAGAAAGAGAGAGAGAGAGAGAGAGAGAGAGAGAGAGAGAGAGAGAGAGAGAGAGAGAGAGAGAGAGAGAGAGAGAGAGAGAGAGAGAGAGAGAGAGAGAGAGAGAGAGAGAGAGAGAGGGAGAGAGAGAGAGAGAGAGAGAGAGAGAGAGAGAGAGAGAGAGAGAGAGAGAGAGAGAGAGAGAGAGAGAGAGAGAGGGACAGGGACAAAGAGAGAGAGAGAGAGAGAGAGAGAGAGAGAGAGAGAGAAGAGAGACGCACAGAGAGAGAGAGAGAGAGAGAGAGAGAGAGAGAGAGAGAGAGAGAGAGAGAGAGAGAGAGAGAGAGAGACACACACACACACACAGACAGAGACAGACAAAACATAGATAGAAACAAGCGCGGATTCGCAATCGTTTGTGGCGTGCGACAATCTTGGACCGACCGACAGACAGACCGACCGACAGACAGACAGACCGACAAAGTGAGTTATAGGTTTGTGGCTTGTGCCACAAACAAAAACAACACAGACAGACAAACAGAGACAGAGAGATACCAACCAAAAAATAAAAACAAGGAGACTTGTATAATTCAAAACTGCCATTAAAATCTATTGAGAGATGAAAAGAGTTGAAAGACTTGCAGATATAATTCACCAATTAAAAGCCGATCTTTTTTATTTCCCAACAAAAATCTGGGCAAAATAAAAAAAGTGGCACCCCAACTACTTCTATGCAGTTACACATGAGATTACTATAATATATCGTCAGTGAAATTCAAAAACCTTGTATCTCGATTTTTTTGGGGGGGTTTGAGGTAGATACATAGTCAGCTCTCTAATTTTTCCCGCCACCTTCCACCAAAAGCTCGTATCTCTTAACGACTTTCTATCCGGGGCAAATGAGGTTGTGTAAATAGAAGAAAAACTCGTAAGTCCTAAATTTAGATCTAGTCAAGGAAAAAAACCTAGTATCTTCGTTCTTTTCAAGTCTAAAAAAAACATTTTTTAGTAATTTTAACACAATGCAGGACTAAACTCGCAATGTCTTGAACAACATACTCATCATAGTTAATCAATTGTGGCCAACGCAGTTAATTTAAAAAAAAAAAAAATTCAATTTTTCTCAAAACTACCAAAATTGAGATACAAGGTTTTTGAATTTCACCGACGATATTCATCATAGTTAATGAATTGTGGTTAGTTAATGCGGTTACATTTTTTAAACAATTTTTGTTTTCCATTTTTCTCAAAACTACCAAAATTGAGATACGAGGTTTTTGAATTTCAACGACGAAATGTACATTCATAGATTTTATTTTATTTTTAAAATGTAAATGAGACTTCTCTTCCCCAAATTGCCTATCTACATTCTTTTTTACTGAATCGTTTTGAGACACACAGACGGGAACCGCTCTCATTGTTCGCGCGTTAACAGCTTCACGGAAAAAGAACGAAGAAAAAAAATTCATTTCTCGCGCCATTTCCCACCACATTCAATCCAACACCTTTTTTTTTAAATGATGAAGAATGCATAATTTATTCACACAATGAATCTCTAAACTTCCCTTCATCGTTTGGAAACTAGCCCTTTCAGACAAGGAAAACTCGCTTTCATAAATGAACTTATAAAAAAATATAAAAAAAGTCAAGAATATAAATTAAAAGCGCCTTCTGTCAGTGGGTGGGTGTGCTTTGTTTGGGTGTGCGCGTTTATGTGCGCACGCTTGTATGTGTGTGTGTCTTGTGGGTGTGCGCGTGTGTGTGTGTGTGTGTATGTATGTGTATGTGTGTATGTTTATGCGTGCACGATTGTGTGTGTGTGTGCGAAGCAATTTTGGACATTCTCATATTGTCTACTGCTTTTTGGGGGGGGGGGGGGGGGGGGGGGGGGGGGGGGGGGGGGGGGGGGGGGGGGGGGGGGGGGGGGGGGGGGGGGGTATTCATTTATTTGTTTATTATTGTAAGCGCTTAGGGCTTGCTTAAGAATAAGCGCATGTAAATGCTCATCATCATTATTATTATTATATAATCACTTGGCAAACTGCAACTGAAGAAGCGAAGCCAAATCAGATCTTACTATTCAAAGTCCCAAGTACCATAGGAGGGTCAAGTTACTCCACAGGAAAGAAGCAATTTAGTAAAGCTGAAGCACTCAACAATGGAGGTGTTGGGTCACACGACCCTCAAGGATCACAGGATGACTGATAATTGGTCACATGACTGTCACTGGTCACACGACTCTCACCGCTGGACACAGGACAAAAACTCGCTGATCACACGACTTTCATAACTAGTATGATGAATTCCGCTGATCACGTGACCTCTCACTGGTCGCTCGACTCACACCACTAGTAGTCACATGACTCGCTACTAGTCACATGACTAATTGCTGGTCACGTGACCTCTCACTGGTCACATGACTCTCGCCACTAGTCGCATAACCTCTTGCTGGTCACATGACCTCTCACTGGTCACGTGACTTTCACCACCAGTCACGTCACTCTCACCGCTGGTCACATGACCTCTCACTGGTCACATGACTCTCTCCACTAATCGCATAACCTCTTGCCAGTCACATGACCTTTCACCACCGGTCATGTGACTCTCACTGCTGGTCACACGACCCGTCACTGGTCGCAGACGGCCGGCAGGGCCCAACAGATGGCGCTGCGGTCGGCGCTGGTGGTGACGAAGGCCAGCTGGTTGGGATGCCAACGACCTTGGATGACCTTGTCCCGGTGTTCGCCAACCACCACGCTGGGCAGAGGGCGCAACAGGTCACCTGTGGATCGAACAACTAACAAACATCAGCTGAATAACGGATAGATACATATTTGAAAGATGCCTACTGTAGTACAGAGGTTCCGTTAACCAAACATTCTCGATATTTGACGGGGCAAAAATCTGGATTTGACGGAAAAAAATTGAATCTGTCCGTCATGATGATGGAGAAACTCGGGGTAAGGGTGGGAGTAGGAAGTAGGGTAGGAACGATGTAGGCTAGTGCCCCAGATCAGCTAGGAGCTTGTATGATTGGTAAAATGAGCCCAACCATTTTAGAAGCCTTTTCACCATTGGTTTAACCCATAACGTGTTGTCTGGTGTTCGTTTTCAGCGCGTCTAAAGTGATTTGGGTGCCTGAGTCTATTTGCGAACGGCAGGGCTTAAATGCGAGCAGGGCCATGTCTAAATGCACACGGCAACAAAGGAACGCTATTAAGTAAAAGGTCTCAAATACAACGATGCGTTATGATGGATTATGAAAATATATCGCATAATTAGTTGGTTTTGAACAGCCAATCCCACAGGCCTATCTGACGCTAAGCAGAAGTGTGCACCCTACACATCTCGCGCTCGCGATGCTTAGCGAACCCATTTCCGCCTGGAAAAGCCAAACAAGTTTTTCTTCTCTACAGCTTGTTCGCAAATAGACGTGTGTCCACGGTCAGTCTTGTACGTTTGTTGTTACAGTGGAACCTCCCTTATAAGACTCCCTCCCACATAAGACCTATTGCCCTTCTTTGTAAGTATTAAAATTACCTCCCTTATAAGACCTCCCATTATAATATAAGACTCCCTCCCACATAAGACCTATTGCCCTTCTTTGTAAGTATTAAAATTACCTCCCTTATAAGACCCCTCCATTAGAAGACCTCATTTTGGATGGTTTTTTAAGGTCTTATAAGGGAGGTTCCACTGTATTGTTAATCTGACTTTAATTATAATGCTGTGGAGTATGTGCACCGTTTTGCTCCGCCGTCTCTCAGTGTGTCTCTCAGTGCGTCTCTCAGTGTGTCTCTCAGTGTGTCTCTCAGTGCGTCTCTCAGTGTCTCTCTCAGTGTGTCTCTCAGTGTGTCTCTCAGTGTGTCTCTCAGTGTGTCTCGCCGGCTGCATATTGCATGCAAGCCAGAGCTTCTCTGATCCGTGGCAACACAATTCAGTGGGGGCGGATGAAAATGGCCCCAGGTCGGAAATATTTTCACCTCGTCCATCAACGGGACGAATACAAATAAAACCTAGCAGAACCTCTGGCCTACCCATATCTTCAATGTTCAGGATCAAAAACCTTAAAGATCCGTTGAAAAAACAACAACATGATTTTCAGGTACCTAGCAAGAACATGGCGCTTACTAATTACTGTGAAACATGCCTACTAACTCTTCTTGCGCCACATATTTATTGACGTTCTTGGTTGTCCGCTGCATCTCAACCGTCAAGAGAGGGGAGTTAACTATTTTTTTCCAGTGTGCATGCATTGCTTTAACAGAAAAATCACTGACGTAGGCTCTGAAATCTAAGATAAACACACGACAGGCCTCGTAGCGAGTGAATGTCTTTGCATTTGGTGGGAGTGAAGTGTGCTGTACTGGGCGAAAGCATTCACCCATGGTGCTGCTAGAAGAGTTAAACCCACGACCGGACTATGATAATAATAATTAATAATGCTTATATAGCGCATAATCTTGCAAAGCAACTCAACGCGCTTTTCACTCACCATTCGTACAAACATTTCTAACAAACTGGCCCACGCATCCTCACCATATACATCTCTATGAAAAGAGGGGAGGCGCTGAGCGCGCACCGCATTTGAATCACAGCTGGCGAGAGAGACGGTTCACCCTTCTTTGTTCCCTGTTGTGCGAGCCACCGCGAGGCAGAGCTTTTCTGGCGAGAATGACCCGATCCCTGGGATCGGTTGCTTTCCCTTTAAAAACCTTCCCTAATAAGTAACACTCCCTCTAAGGTGTGACTCAAAATGTTTTCACTCCCCCCGCCCCCCTCTTTCATATCCAAACTACTGACTGTCCACCTCCCTATTAAGACTTTCTGTTGTTGAGTTTTCAAGGTGTTATTAGGGAGGTTCGGCTAAGGGTCCTTGGCTATTCACTGTGTCTGTCTGTACATGACATGTGATGCAAGTGAAACTGACCCATGGCCAATATCACTCCTACCCCACTCACACACACACACCATGCAAATCGGTCAGCACAATCTTGTGATCGTAAGCCCGTCAGCAAGTACAGGGAAACCCATTTAGTAAGAGTACGGTTTAAACGAGAGCCCGTGTTTAACGAGTGGTTTCAAAATTCCCAACCACAAGCCTTCTTTTTTCTTGTTAAATAATTCTGCATACAACGAGCTCGCTACAACGAGCAACTTGCATATAACGTACAATTTATTGACTCCCAAAGTCAAGCTTTTATGCAAAAACTACGCGGTTAGAACGAGAACGCACTTACAACCACACCGCCATCCCAAAGTCAAGCTTTCTTGCACAACTACCTGGCTAGAACGAGAACACACTGACAACAGCATCGCCATCTTGATTGACCCCTCGATATGTAAGCGGCATTCTGATTGGCCGATATAACAACTTGGGTGTCTGCAGCGCAAGCAGACGACACTGGATTCACTCTTTGCGCACTGATCTTGTGACTTCCGGGAAATTTTAACTTTCTCTTAAAGCGCGTGTGTGGATTTTATGTTTTTGATGTTATCGTGTGTTAATAAACTGTTTTAAAGTGTTTGTAATCGGCATTAAAAACCCTATGGATACAGGATACTGGGCTTAAACCATGCTTTGTTGGGTAAGTGTGTTGTTTCCGTTTTTCTGTCTTTTTCACACTTTACCAGCACGCACATCACAGTAGATGTGAGGAGCGATTGATAGGTTCGTCAGGGTTGCCAAAATCGATAAAATGGTTTGAACGAGCAATGCTTACAACGAGTAAATTGGCCCTCTCCCCTGGAATTCGTACTAAGCGGGTTTCACTGTAGTAGGCATTCACAGAGAACCTCGCTGATCTACCCTCGCTCTCCCTCTCTCACTGTCTTTCTTACCATGTAAATCGGTGAGCACAATCTTGTGATCGTAAGCCACCGTTAGCAGGCAGTAGGCGTTCATAGTGAACATCGCTGAGCTACACTCGCTGCTGTGGAGCGTGAAGCTTTGAACGACCTTTGCCCCACGAATATTGTACATGATCACTCCTACCCCACTCACACACACACTCACACACCATGCAAATCGGTGAGCACAATCTTGTGATCGTAAGCTACCGTCAGCAAGTAGTAGGCGTTCACAGAGAACATCGCTGATCTACACTCGCTCTCCCTCTCTCTCACTGTCTCTCTTACCATGCAAATCAGTCAGCACAATCTTGTGATCGTAAGCCACCGTCAGCAAGTAGTAGGCGTTCATAGAGAACCTCGCCGATCGACACTCGCTGCTGTGGGGCGTGAAGCTCTGCACGACCTTTGCCCCACGAATATCGTACAGCATGACCACTCCGTCCTCGTGGCCCGACGCCATCAGACGACCGGAGGGGTCCACGCACACCGAGGCAAAGGCGCTGCCTGCAAAAAAGGGGGTGCGCATTTAACCCTTTCTCCGCCAGCCGTTTTTCAGCAACAAAGTTCCATTAACCCCTTGACTGCCACCAACGTATTACATACTGACCTGATGACATCACTGATGATGTCATCAGATGAAGAGGAATAACCCTGATATGCTGGCTTTTTCTCTAACACAATCAAGAGAGTAATATCCCCAGACCATTTTCTCAGATTGGCTATATCAGTTGTCTTTTTCATGGCATGATTTGCCCAATGACTTTTTCTTTTATTTTCTCTGGCAGTCAAGGGGTTAAACTTACCTGGGTAGAGAACAAAATCTGTCTGTAATATTGGGGATTCCTCTGTGACATATTTAAAGTAAGGCCTGTCCCCACCTCCCGAAATGAAGAGAACAGGGTCTTTGGATAACAGACCCTGATTTGATGCCTTTTAGTAACATGGGTGTTATAAATCATTGTGGTGCAAAAATGCGACCGTTGGCGGTGAAAGGGTTAATAAAAGGTCAAGAACAAGCTAATGGAAAATTCACTGAACTAATCAAAGACATGTGACCCAGCAGCACGAAAGGGACATTAAGTCGCTGGGCTAGTTTCTCACAACAGGCTTGCAAAAGTCCAAAATCTCATTTTCTTTCAATTTTGAGATATGGGTGTTTTTGCGCTCTCTAACGTCTCCTTTTTCACATCAATGAAGGATAATCTTTATTATGGTCTCTAAATACTCCAAAAAGTGTTTTCAAATGAGTAGGTTGATGTATATTTTTTTCAGCTAGGCTAAACTTTTAGACTGTAATTTCTCAAAATGGCCGACATCACCTTACCAACTTGAGAATGGTCATAACACTAAAACGAAAACAGTTACAAGAATGGTTCTTGAAAGAGAATTGTCTGAAGTTTTTAACTGGATCATTGTCTCAGAATGGTCATTTTGACACTTAATGTCCCTTTCGTGGTGCTGGGTCACAAATAAGAAAAAAAAATTCCTGTTGATTTAAAAACAAAACAACAACAAAAAACACAGACATGTACACACACTCTATATTCGTACATTGTACATGTACACAGACCTGCCTACTTGGAATTTTCCCAATCAGTAGCCCAGCCATCAATTTTCAGTAGCATGGCAAATTTTTTCGTAGCATCCACAAACGACGGCAATCGATTTGTTCTCTTCCTGAGCCGAAACGTACTGTTTATGTTTCGCCGATTGAACGTGTTGACGGTCGTCTCTACCGCCATGATTCACAGAGAAGTCTGCATGGCAGAGGTTGCAGTGAGCATGGTTCGCACCAAGTCGACTTCTGACGATGCAAGGCCACTCCTCCGTGTAAGCTATTTTGAAAACTTGTGCGTCAGGCTGATGTTTTTTCTTAGAACAAGATGGTGTACCAGATGATTTTCGTTCTCTGGTTTGGGTTCGGTTTTTTCGTTTGAAACATCTCCCGAATCGCTACTGCTGCTGGAGTCCGCCATTTTTTTTAGAGAAAGTAATAAGAACGCATGCGCAGTCACTTTTATAAAAACGGAAGTGACTAGGTTATCGCGCGTGACACGGCGTCTGCTCTTAGAAACAGACAAAACCGGGAACGGCATAAGCAAAAATAAAATGCGGCGGCATTTTTTTTCCTCCGTAGCAACGTTAAGGTTGCCGTAGCTCCGTAGCCAAGCTTTATTTTTCGTAGCTGCTACGGCCAAATCGTAGCAGTAGGCAGGTCTGATGTACACTAATATATGTCTATCTTTAAATAAAATGTTGACTTTGACTTTGACATTAGCTGAGTCAGACATATGCGTGCAAGTGTCTGAACACACACACACGCATGTGACATGCTATTCTATACAGGTTTAGGTCTTGTTTGAGGTTTTTAATCTGTGTGGATTTTTAAATGATTTTACTCCTAAGTATAATTAGTATGTACCTGACTAATTTGTGTCATTATTTTCCCCCAATATTTTTGTGATGCCTTTGTAAAGCGCGATGAGCCCACTATGGGGTATCGCGCTATATAAATATTCGTCATTATTATTATTATTATTATAGTAAATAACTGTGGCGGTACCATAGCCGATGAGGTTTCACTGAGGCATGGTTACCGCTACACCTATCTATAATGTTAAAAACTCGGGACTTTACTGGTGTTGCACTGCCTCCGGGCATTGCAACATATTTCACCATTATTATTATTATGTGCACAGATAATAATAATAATAATAATGAGGAAAATTTATATAGCGCCCATCCTATGTAGGCTACAGGGCGCTTTACACAAACTTGAAATGCTACACTTGTATTTGTACATTAAATCAGACATATGCGCATAGGCCTATATTACCAGAAGGGGCGGGCACTACAGTGATGGCTGTGGAGGCTCTCAGGTCCCAGAAGCGCGCTGTCTTGTCCTGCGCTCCGCTGACGAACATGCAGCCTCCCCACGTGTGCAGAGAATACACATGGCCTGTAAACATCACCGTTATCATCGTCATCATCATGATCATCATCAACATCATCATGATCATCAACATCAACATCATCACCATCATCGTCAACATCATCATGATCATCATCAACATCATCATGATCATCATCAACATCACCGTTATCATCGTCATCATCATGATCATCATCAACATCATCATCATCATCACCATCATCGTCATCATCATGATCATCATCATCATCATCATCATCATCATCATCATCATCGTCATCATCATGATCATCATCAACATCATCATCACCATCATCGTTATCATCACCATCATCGTTATCATCATCACCATCGTACAATCTTCAGAATGACAGAAGTTACATTTGAAGCAGACCCCTATTTTACGACCCTCTGTTAAGCGACCATCTCTCATTTGAGACCGGATTTGTTGACACGGATGCATTTTACTATGTAAACGACCTCTCTTAAACGACTTCCTCTAAAACGCAACTTACCACCGCCATTTTGTTGGTTTTTACGACCGTTGTTGTCGTCTGCATAGACTTCGAGCAAAGGGAAACAACCACGGTCAAGGGCCTGAAAGCGGAGTCGCTTCCCTTGTTGTAGAAAAGATGGCGGAGAGCGTAGGAAAAGCACGAAAACCACTGACTTTGAAAAAGAAAACCACTGACTTTGGACGAGAGTGGAGGTGATTAACAGAAGTCGGCAAAGTGAAACTGTAATACATCGATTGCACAATCCTATGGAGTTGGAAAGACCCAAATCCAGTTTTAATATGTTATTGTAAGTGTGCATGAAGAAGAGAGTATGAACTGTGCTGAACGTTTTCTTTCTACGGCTGCCAGTGAAAACCTCCGTCATACGACCCCTCCAATTTACGACCGATTTTTCCGGACATTTTGGAAGTCTTAAAATAGAGGTTTGTTGACGTCACAGCCTCAGTTTCGACAGCAAAAGCCATAACAATCATGGCGGAAACATATATCACTGCTCAAGGCGAGCTAAACTCAATATAGAAATCTACTTCATGTTTTTCAATTCCGACTTTTCTGGGCTCTCTGATGCAGACAATGCGCAAAAGTGCTTCATATGGATATCCGGATAGCGGCGTGAATGTAACTTCTGTCATTCTGAAGATTGTTTTGACAGAACTAGGCAAAATACGACCTCCTTTCTTTTGAGTCGATCTCACGTTTTCGATCTATTTTTTTTTGCTTTTGTTCGATCATTTTGCATGCGCCTTCACATACGTTGCGCCTTGTGCATGTTTCAATTCACATTTTCAGTTGAAATCAGGGGGTGCGCCTTATAATCAGAAGCGCCTTGTAGTCCGTGAAATACGGTAAGTATTATCTCAGACCTTGACAAAATATTACGTGCAAGGAGAAATCCTGCTACCTGGTATGATCAAATTGATAGCTACCTTTCCCAAGTCCGTCCCCTCCCCCTCCTCATCCCCACTCCCTTCCCCCTAAAAAGAAAAAGTGGTGATGCGCTCTCCAAGTGGGAGCAACCTGAATTTCACAGACAAATCTCTGTGACTAGAATACATCAAATACAAAAAAAAGGAAATCACTACTGTATTTTACGGTCTACAAGGCACACCTGATTATAATCCCCCCCCCCCCCCCCCTCTCCCCCCAAATTTTAACGAAATTTCAGATTCTGTTACTTTATTTTCTTACTATATTAGCAGTCACATTTTAAGGCGCAGGGGCACTGTGTTGTGCACAGACTCACACACAACACACACTGTATACACACACACACAGTCTGGGGAAAAAGTATCGTCTTATAGTCAGTAAAATACGGTATGTCCACAAATACATGGGTGCTCCTGGAAAATTTTTAATTCCTGCAAGGGGGCGGCCCTGGTGGAGTGCAGGAGCAGCACACACACATTTACTGCTCTTTTTTCACCCCTCTGGACTAGTACAAGCGCTACATTCCTTTAAACATAGCAAATGCTTATATAGGCCCTTTTTATTGTACAAGTAAGTGTGTGTAAGAAAATCGTTGCTTCTCAAATTCTCATAATCCAGCGACGCCGGCTCTAGGCAATTTAAAAATCCTGCAATTCAGGACATCCTGCAAGGAGCATTCATGCAAATACGGTGACCTTGCTATTGGGCGTAGAGGTTAAACTTGGAGGAGGGGGAAGAAAAAACCAAATCGCCGCTCACCGCTATGCCCGGTGAGGGCGCGTATGGGGGTGCCTGTCTCACAGTCTGAGGCGTAGATCTTGCAGTCGCCGGCCCCTCCGCTGATGAGAAGAGACGTGCGACTGGTCATGTCCTGCATGAAGACCAGGTCTCGAATCGTGCCGTCGTGGAACGACAGCTCCATCGCTGGGCCTGAGGGGAAGAAAAAAGTCCATTAACAACCAGGAGATGAATGTTTCAGGATTGAGTGTGTCAGCGTTGAACCGTGTGAGGTGGATGGTCTTGTTGTCTCTCTCCCTCTCTCTCTCTTTTTCTCCCTCCCTCTCTCTCTCCCTACCTTCAGTGCTGAGTGTGTCAGCGTTGAACCGTGTGAGGTGGATGGTCTTGTTGTCTCTCTCCCTCTCTCTCTCTTTTTCTCCCTCTCCTCTCTCTCTCTCCCTACCTTCAGTGCTGAGTGTGTCAGCGTTGAACCGTGTGAGGTGGATGGTCTTGTTGTCTCTCTCCCTCTCTCTCTCTTTTTCTCCCTCCCTCTCTCTCTCCCTACCTTCAGTGCTCAGTGTGTCAGCGTTGAACCGTGTGAGGTGGATGGTCTTGTTGTCTCTCTCTCTCTCTCCCTCTCTCTCTCTCTCTCTCTCTCTCTCTCTCTCCCTCTCTCTCTCCCTACCTTCAGTGCTGAGTGTATCAGCGTTGAACCGTGTGAGGTGGATGGTCTTGTCATTAGACCCCGAGGCCAGCAGGTCCCCTGTGCTGTTCCAGGCAGAGCAGTAGATGGACCCTTTGTGGTGCTTCATCAGCTTGGTCACCACGCTCGCTTCATGTGCTGTGTGGTCCTCTCTGCAACATCGTCATCATCATCGTCGTCATCATCATCATCAATATCATCATCGTCATCAATATCATCAATATCAACATCGTTATCATCATCATCATCATCATCATCATCATCATCGTCATCACCATCGTCATCATCATCATCGTCGTCTCATTATCATCGTCATCATCATCATCGTCATCATCATCATCACCATGATCCTCTACCCTCATCTTCGTCGTCATCCTCATCACCACCATGATCACCTCTACCCTGAGATCAGTGAAGCGGGGGGACAAGAACGAACGTGCAGAGTGTTGGAGTTGCTGTCAACGGCGAACAAACTGCGTCTGCCACATCAAGGATTCCCCATGTGACAGATGTAAAGCAAGGCCTATCCTTGCCTCATGAAAGTAAAGGTCATTGGACACAGGGTCATTGGACACAGGGTCATTGGACACAAGGTCATTGGACACAAGGTCACTGGACACATGGTCATTGGACACAAGGTCATTGGACACAAGGTCACTGGACACAAGGTCATTGGACACAGGGTCATTGGACACAGGGTCATTGGACACAAGGTCACTGGACACATGGTCATTGGACACAAGGTCATTG
>CM065705.1:8038626-8046126 GCA_017654935.2 Phymorhynchus buccinoides | reverse complement strand
AAGTGTATCTACTGCGACAGCACCAAGCTATGTCCAACAAGAGGCAAAGCCTTCAAGGCTCACTCGAACAGGAACATGTGGGACAACAACAAAGATTGAGGGGGGTGTCTAAAGTACAAGATTGCCAATAAAATGTTAAAGTACAAATGAAACTATCATTAATGGATACAACAACAACAAAAGTGCCCGTGCCGAGAATCGTACCCGGAACCATTGGCGTGACAGACAGACAGAGACTCTCTAACAGATAGCTATCGAGGCTTTCAGTGTTGATGAGTTTCTTAACTCATGTTGCCTGCTGAATACTCTCCAACCCACTAATCTAAAACGTCTGTTTGTTATCTGTTTACGTTTTAAGTATTTAATTATTCAAATCATTATTGTTTGAAAGCTTGCATAGATGATAGACATCTATATGTGTGCAAAGTTTGAACAATGTCTGCCTTCTATTTCCCGAGAAAATGCCAACGTTAAAGTTTGGAGATTAGACCATGGATGCAACACACACACACACACACACACAAACACACACACACACACACAGGATGTAAAAAAGCTTGATCAAGCTTACTCTTTTATCGTCAATAAAGATCATTTTGACTTGACTTGACACACACACACACACACACACACACACACACACACACACACACACACAAACACACACACAGAGTTTGTGTCTTGTGTATTTCCGCCTCTTTTCCCCTTTCTTTATTGTTTACCACTTTGGAATCTTTAGTTCCTTCGTATTTTGGGTGTGTTTTTACAGATGGCTTGATGAAAAAAAGTAACTTATTTGCTTATTCAATGCTCCATCTGGAAATAAAATTTTGACCTGACTTGACTTGACACACAACCGAACAACCATCATACCATAGACTCACTTCGCGTTAACTTCGTTAACACGAGTGAGCCAAAAAGGGCTACATATTTTCCATGTCGTTTTTTTCTTCAATTTTTTTTTATATTCCTGACCACAAAATCCAACTGTACATATCGCTCTTGGCAGACGCCCAGTCAAAGGCTTTCTTTTTTCACCACAAGCTGGTATAACACCTTTTTCTATTCCATTCAATTCAGATTGATCCGTTCGTTTCTCTCTCTTCGCCCAACAAATCCCCCCCTTTCTTATTCAAAGGCATACAAAAATGAGTCCCTCTTTTTTCAATTCACCCTCCACCCCCCCTCCTTTCAATTTCCCCACCCCCGCCCTTTACCAATATTGTGGCATATAGTCAGACCTGTTTACCCCCTACACAAGTCTCGAGTAGTCTGGATAGCTGAAATGAGGAGTTTGGGTGCAAAATGTGTAGTTTTATTCATTAAACCACCAAATAATATGTATGCGAAGCAATTTTTGACATTCTCATATTTTCTACTGCTTTTTGGGGGGTGGGCGGGGGGTTATTCATTTATTTGTTTATTATTGTAAGCGCTTAGGGCTTGTTTAAGAATAAGCGCATATAAATGCTCACTATTATTATTATTATTATTATTATTAAATAATGTTTAAAATGAAAATGAGTAGTAATCAAGAATTAAAGAGCATTATTTTCAGTTTTGAAGAGTAGTACAGGTCCAAATTCAGTAGAATACTACTTGAAATGAGTAGACTAAACAGGTCTGCATTTTTGACAGCACAAGAAATACAGTCAAACCTGTATTTTATGACTTCCAAAAAGTCTGAAAAAAATTGGTCTTAAATTTGGAGAGGTCTTATAACAGAGGTCGGTTTTATACATAGATCATAGTAAGATACATCACACCCGCCCCCCCCCCCCCCCCCCCAAAATCAGTCTGAACCCTTTCACCGCCAATGTCGCATTTTAGCACCACAATGGTTTAACACCCATGTTACTAAAAGACATCCAATCCAGAGCTGTTATCCAAAGACCCTATTTTCAAGTACTCATTTCACAGAATTTCGCATCCTACTTCACCTTCACCTTCCAACTCTCAAACACGCCATTCACAGGCAGTTTTGGTGGCCATTTTTTTGCCCACGAGCGCAAGCGTCACTAGTCCAAATCGGACTGGCGCCATTTGAGAACAACATCACGCTCTCTACAACGACAGAGGATTTTTTTCCGGCGAAGATTCCTTAACTTATTCAAGTCGTTCCGGCCATATATGCCCGGAATTAATAGATAGCTGTCAATTTGATGCATTTGCTTCATGGGAAGTAAATCTGTATGCACACCATACCTTGGTCACTTCTAAACTCGCTTCGCACCCTTAGACCACAATTGTGCCTCTGACTTTGCTTTTGTAGTGGTTTGTTGTGGGGGAAACGGTGTGGAGTCTTTCAATATAAAGTCTCTACATAAAAAAAAGTCTGATCTACCACTTCCCTATGTCCAAACCTGAAGTAAAAAACCCGTAATCTTCTTTCCTTTCTCCTTTGGTTTATGTATGTTTTGTTTGTGTGATTTCTGGAGTGATTTCCAATTTTTTTTTAATAATTCAAAATCGTTGCGATGCAATTGAGTTAAATTACGGAGAGAAAAATTGGCGGAGAAGGCGGAGCTGTTTTAATGCCTGCCAATACAGACTCCATCCCCCCATCCCCCTTCCAGACCCCCCCCCCCCCCCCCCCACCCTTCCTTCTTTCCCACCCTCTCCCGACTTACTTTGCTGTGAGCAGGCGACTGCAGTGACGACAGAGTAGTTCCCCCTGGACTGCCACTGCCTGTTCCCCTGTCTCTGTCCGACATCCCTCCAAACTGCTTCACTTCTGTAAGATGGGGAAGAAAGAAAGAACAAATATATATACATGCAACAAATTTAAAAAAAAAAAAAAAAAAAAAAAAAAAAAAAAATAATATATATATATATATATACATGCAGAAGACAAGAACAGAAAAAACATATAATGGAAAGCTAAATCCTCAAACTTGCAGAGATAATTTTTATCTGCTGGTAGGTCTATTTGAAAGAGAGAGAGAGAGAGAGAGAGAGAGAGAGAGAGAGAGAGAGAGAGAGAGAGAGAGAGAGAGAGAGAGAGAGAGAGAGAGAGAGAGAGATGTGAGAGAGAGAGAGACACAGAAACTGAGAGACAAAGAGAGAGAGAGAGAGAGAGAGAGAGAGAGAGAGAGAGAGAGAGAGAGAGAGAGAGAGAGAGAGAGAGAGACAGACAGAGATAGAGAGAGACAGAGACTGAGAGACAAAGAGGGAGAGAGACAGACAGACACAGAGAGAGACAGAGACTGAGACAAAGAGAGAGAGACAGAGACTGAGAGTCAAAGAGAAAGAGAACAGAGGAGAGACAGACAGACAGAGAGAGAGACAGAGACTGAGACAGAGACAGAGAGAGAGAGACAGAGACTGAGAGACAAAGAGAGAGAGAAAGAGAACAGAGGAGAGACAGACAGACAGAGAGAGACAGGGAAAAAAGGACAGAGAAACAGGCAGGCAGACAAAGACAAGAGACGGACAGAGGGAGAGAGAGAGCAAAAGACAGACAGATTGACAGAGAGGGACGGACAGATAGACAGAAAAACGGACATATATACAGATCATCAATTCATCATACACATGGCAATGATTATAGTCTACAGTCAAAAAGATTATAAGTGTAAAAAAAAATACATGAGCATGAAAATTTTTTAAGTGCTACATTTCATTGATTTTAAATGCATAATGGAAGAGAGTGTTGGAAAAGACAGAAGTAGAGAGAAAGGGGGGGTGTGTGAGAGAGAGAGAGAGAGAGAGAGAGAGAGAGAGAGAGAGAGAGAGAGAGAGAGAGACAGATAGAGACAGAGAGAGAGAGAGAGAGAGAGAGAGAGAGAGAGAGAGAGAGAGAGAGAGAGAGAGAGAGACAGAGAGACACAGAGAGAGAGAGAGAGAGAGAGAGAGAGAGAGAGAGAGAGAGAGAGAGAGAGAGAGAGAGAGAGAGAGAGATAAGGCAGATGGACAGAGACAGAGAGAAGAAGAAGACAACTTTATTTTGCAGATAACAATAACGTAATAACTTACATTTGAGCGAAAAGTGAGAACTATATCTTGGGGAAACAGAAAGGCAATTTAATGATCAGATTAAATGAGCATACTTCCGGAGCATCCTCAGCATAATTATTGTGAACATCTGACAACCACAGTACACCAAACTTCCAACTTCCAAACCAACATCCTGGGTCGAGTTTCTTTAGACGACGGTCGCCATGCGCATAACTGTTACGCCCAGAGGTCTAAGAAACACTTTAGAAAACGTTTGCGGAAGTATATTACAAGCTCTTGTCTGATTAGTAAAAAAAAAAGTATTATTTTAACCAAACTTTAATGGACCAATCAACAACAAGAAATGTATTCACCCCATGCAAGTCACGTGATAGTTCGCCAAGAGATACTTTGGGAGTAGCCACAAAACGTTTTCGGCAAACGTCGGCAAAAGAGGTGTTTCTTAGTTCCGTTTGTGCCGATTTGCGCTCACACTACGTAACGCTAGCCCTTGTGAAACAGCCCCCAGGCCACTGAACCACAACTCACTAAAAGAAGAGTGAAAAGAGGTCATTGAAATCAAAGAAAGGACACCCAGCTTCAAAAGAGACTTAGGATATGATATACCCCCCCATCTACAACAGCATACCGAACTCCAATCAAACCAGCTCTGACAACAACTCAGGAGGCAAAAACAACAACAGCCCCAACTCCAAGATACCCAGCTCAGTATGGGTTGACAAAAACAACAGCCCCAACCCCAAGATACCCAGCTCAGTATGGGTTGACAAAAACAACAGCCCCAACCCCAAGATACCCAGCTCAGTATGGGTTGACAAAAACAACAGCCCCAACCCCAAGATACCCAGCTCAGTATGGGTTGACAAAAACAACAGCCCCAACTCCAAGATACCCAGCTCAGTTTGGGTTGACAAAAACAACAGCCCCAACCCCAAGATACCCAGCTCAGTATGGGTTGACAAAAACAACAGCCCCAACCCCAAGATACCCAGCTCAGTATGGGTTGACAAAAACAACAGCCCCAACCCCAAGATACCCAGCTCAGTATGGGTTGACAAAAACAACAGCCCCAACTCCAAGGTACCCAGCTCAGTATGGGTTGACAAAAACAACAGCCCCAACCCCAAGACACCCAGCTCAGTATGGGTTGACAAAAACAACAGCCCCAACCCCAAGACACCCAGCACAGTATGGGTTGACAAAAACAACAGCCCCAACCCCAAGACACCCAGCTCAGTATGGGTTGACAAAAACAACAGCCCCAACCCCAAGATACCCAGCTCAGTATGGGTTGACAAAAACAACAGCCCCAACCCCAAGATACCCAGCTCAGTATGGGTTGACAAAAACAACAGCGCTAACTCCAAGGTACCCAGCTCAGTATGGGTTGACAAAAACAACAGCCCCAACCCCAAGACACCCAGCTCAGTATGGGTTGACAAAAACAACAGCGCTAACTCCAAGGTACCCAGCTCAGTATGGGTTGACAAAAACAACAGCCCCAACCCCAAGATACCCAGCTCAGTATGGGTTGACAAAGGCCAGCAGTAAGCTGGCCGAAAATGTCCCAAGTATGTATTTTTCTTTTGTTCTTTTCATCGACTCTTGAGTCAGAACTAAACTACACATTAATAACTGATGCCCCGCATGGCCGAAAGGCTGCAGAGGGCGTAAAATCCTATTTCTCTCACATTAATAACGTACAATTCTACAATTATGCATAGTCACATAAACAAAATCTCGTCTTTGCTTTAAAAAATAAAAAAAAAAAAAAATTTAAACCCCCACTGAACAACATGCACACACTCCCAGTATTAAAGACACAACCACAACATAATCATCATCATACAAAGCAGCAATGAAGCAATGCCTCCTACACGACAGTTACCCGGTACAAAATCATTCAATGTACAGCTGTCCCTTTATTTTTGGACCCTACTTAACAGGCTAATGTCAACCAATGATAAAAAAAACCCACCACAAACACATTTGAGTAAAAAAAAAAGGGCTCAAGTCTGTGATAAAACATTACGCTACAGATTGAACCATCTTAACCATGCAGAGACATAAACGTCACATGTGGTGGATTACATCTACGTGTGCAGTGAGTTTGGACTAATGATAATAGTAACGCTTTCACCGCCAATGTCGCATTTTTGCACCACAGTGATTTAACACCTATGTCACTAAAAGGCATCAAATTGGGGTCTATTATCCAAAGACCCTGTTGTCTTAGTTTTGGGAAGTAAGGATAGACCTTATTGTATATATTTCACAGAAGAATCCCCGATACTGCAGATAGATTTTGTTCTCTACCCAGGTAAATTTAATGGACATTTTTGGCTGAAATATGGCTGGCGGTGAATGGGTTAAGTCAATGGGTTGTCCATATCAACGGTTCGGAAAAGGATTGACATATTACGTCAGTCCAAAAATTGTGTAACATTCATGAGAGGCGGCAACGTAAGCATCCCCCAAGCAGTTCACCAATGCTCGCATGCAGGTCACCAATAAATTAAGTAACTCATCCGACCTTTGACCCAGGATGATCGCAAGCAAGTCACCGATAAGCTATTCGTCTGACCTTTGACCCGGGATGATAGCATGCATATCGCCAACAATTTATTCATGTGACCTTTGACCCAGGATGATCGCAAGCATGTCCCCGATAAGCTATTTGTCTGACCTTTGAATGAGGATGACAGCATGCATTTTGCCAACAATTTATTCGTCTGACCTTTGACCAAAGGATGATGGCATGCATGTCACTGATATGTTATTTATCTGACCCTTGACGGATGCTGACCGCATGCATGTCACTGATAAGTCATTCATCTGACCCTTGACCGATGCTGACCGCATGCATGTCACCGGTAAGTTATTCATCTGACCTTTGACCGACGAGGATCGTTTCATCTTGGACTGGGCGGACGAGCTGCTTCCTTCGGCTTTCTGTTTGTTTCGAGCTTTATAAAAAAAAAGGACTACAGCTATTAATGAGGGGGCGACAAAATGTGATTAAAAAGAACAAGATACTCTTCCAAAGAGGGTCCCGAGGAAAGTTGTAAAAGGGAGGGAGTGGCGAGTAAGAGTGGAAATGGTAAAGATCTAGCACAGAGTGCTCCGTCACTTAAATAAACCAGCAAAATAAACATTAGCAATAAGACTCAAATTTCAATAAAACCTATTTTTCTTAACCCCCCCCCCCCCCCCCCAAAAAAAAAAAAAAAAAAAAAAAAAACCCACACACAAACTGACAGACTTATACAAATTCCATCAAAACATTATTCTGGTTCTGGTTCTGGTACTATACGTCGAAGGAGCCTATGAAGGCTATGTACTCGACGGAACTGGGAGAGTGCACTGAGAATTGAAATATATTATTGTCATGCATTAGTTACTATACATTTGTTTTCTAACAGACTTCTAGTTTAATCCACCTCGCAAAAAATTATATGTTATTTTAATAACACAAGCATGTTGTTTTGGTTTTTTTTAAATCTTCCAAGTAATCAGGAAGAATTCACTGCAAATGCTAAGCCT
>CM065705.1:8006126-8031126 GCA_017654935.2 Phymorhynchus buccinoides | reverse complement strand
GATGCTCGGAGTGCCATTACGGATATTTTTTTATTCCAATTCATGGTTTGTTGTGTGACAGTGTGTTAGCTTTGGAATGAAAATATCATCACTGCTATTCAATATGCATCTTTCAGAAATGAAATGTAAGTTAGACTTTATTCTGGGTGATTTTTTTAATGAAAAGATTTGGTGTGACGTTCGGAGTTAATTCCCATCTCTCGGGAACTGGGATCGATTCCCGGTTCGAATGGTTGGGAGTCACTGGGTTAAATGTCCCTTCACTGGTCTGTACCATACCTCAGTTATGCACATAACTTATGACAGTGGCACAGAGGTAACGCGTTCACCTCGTGTCAAGTAAACCCGAGTTCGAACCTGGGTACAGGGGATTTTTCCTCTCACTTTGCACTAGGCCTTATGGTCTGAACATGGAGTCTCTCGGATGAGACGATAAACCGAGGTCCTGTGTGCCCATGCACTCAGCACACGTTAATCCCAGTGGCAACGAAAAAGTTGTCATTCGGTCAAAATGTACACAAAAACCAAACAAATAAAAAACATACCATGTTGTATAATCGTAAAGCATTTCACAGAGCACACACACACATTAGAAAGCTTGTCTAGAAAGAATGGCAGGGATGCATATCTTTGATATAATCAAGACACCTTCACATGAGTCAAATGTGTGAGTGCTATTTTCCTGTTCGTTTATGTAAAGTGGTTTTGTTTGAATGCGTTACAAAAGTGTGTTTGTTTGTTTGGTTTTTTTTTTTTTTTCTGGCTGATTCTTTTCTTTTCTTTTTTATTTAAAACAAAAGGGTCAAATTTATTTTTAAAAGCGTTTTAAGCCTTTCTTATTTACATCTTTTGTAGCCTTCAGAGGCAAAAAACTTTCATGTTTGTAACTGCAAACTAAAGCACACAAAAGCCTTTGATGGTTGCTGGGTTATTCAATCATTACAAAAAACTAATAACAAAGTCGAAATAGAACAGGAAAAAAAAGTTAAATACTTAAAAACAAGAAACAACACATGTCTTGTTTTTAAGATTTTTGTTGTTGTTTGTTTTTGGGGGAGTGTGGGGGTGGGGTGAGAGGGTCAATTTTGACTTTGTTATTATTTTTTTGTCCAGCACAAGGGTTAGGCCAGTGATTGTTCCATTGTCAACCACTGCTTTTTGTATTATGGTTGTCTCTAGAAATTGTCTTTTATGCACAAGACTTATGAAATGATGAAGTGGCTATCACATGGCGTGCCCGTATGTGTGTGTGTGGGTCGTATGACGGAGCGTGTGTGGCAGCCGTAGTGTGTTGTGTGTGTGTGTGTGTTTCTGTAAATTGTGTACCTTTTTCAAGATATGTGGTTTTGTTCAGTTGTATATATGTACTTTTCTATATTCTACTCATGTAAAATTTATGTACGTTCGTCATGTTCTTATTGTATAAGATAATGTATATTCTATGTTGTATTTGTATTAAATATGTAAAGCGCTTAGAGCCCTAAATCAGAGAATAGGCACTATATAAATATTCATTATTATTATGATTATTAGTTTGCTGGCTAACGGAAGTAATAATAACTTGAGACCCGACGCGCTGAACATTATTAATAAAAGCACAAACCATGCTAATCTCGAATACCTCCCTCAAATTCTTCACAACTAACAAAAGGGTGAACATTTCAACTAAAAGCAAATCCATGCTAAATTTTGCAACCCCACACTTATAAATTCACCATGCATCTTTTCGAACACTTTCTTTTCTCTGAAACTCAGTTCTGACATTCGGGGACACACAAACAAAAGTTCACCGCAACCCATGCCAAAAACAAATTGGAATCTTTTCCACTAAAAACAAGGCTTCAGTCACTTCCACGGTCCATTCTAGTAGCATGCCAAGAAGCATCATCCCACTCCTCAGGAACACAGAACACACACGGGGTGATACCTGGCAGAGGCAGGGTCTTGGAGCGTGACTCGTCGCCGACGGAAGACGACGACTTCCCACCGGAAGAGACTCCGCTTTTGCTGCCTCCGCTCTTCAACGCCCCTCCTGAGGACGAAGAAGCGTGCGCCGAAGTCGACATCAGCGAATTCTTCGGCAGCGATAACGACGACGACGACGACGACGGAGCTTTCTTCTTTCTCGGCAAGGTCGACGCCCTCACTTCCTGAGCGTCCTTGACCTTGGCGGTAGCGGTGTGGTGGTGGGTGGGTGTGGCCGAGCGTTGCGTGGCTCCGCCCCCTCCCCGGCGCGCCGTCCCGGGCGTGGCCAAGTGGGAAGCCGCGCTCCCGCTCCGCGCGCGCGGGACCGGGGAGTGCGCGGAGGCGGAAGAAGAAGGGTTATCGGGAGTGCTGCACGCGCTCCCTCCCCCGACGTGCTTCGTCGGGCTGCGCAAGGAAGGGATGCGCCGGCGGGTGGGAGGGGTGGTGAGGTCTAAGAACATGTTACCTGATTTTTGATTGGTCGACGTTGGCGCAGCCATCGCTGTGCCTTCCGCGGATGCGTTGAGGCTGCCGGTTGGCTGGGACTGGGAGTGGGAGGAGGCGTTGACGTTGACGCTGACGTTCTTATCTGCAACACCACGGACGGGACCGACGGGTCGCGTTTGTACGGGTTGGCGCGTCAACGAGAAAGGATTAGCATCGAGGCGGGGAGGGTTAGTGGACGGGTGGTGAGACATCGGAGCAGGTTGAAGTCGGAACTGCTGCTGCGGCTGCGGCATGCGATTAGCTTCGGAGGTGCTGACTACGTTAGAAGAAGGCGATTTCTCACGACTCTCCCGCGCATGCTTCGTGGGTATCGACGCAATGTCTACACATAGGTCCCCACCCACAGCGGAGGAGGGGAGGGAGAAAGAAATGAAAAGAAACGAAAGAAAAAAGCGTGTTAACCACACACACAAAGTAGGAAAAATACGCCGAAAAGAGAAAGCGAAATAATGAGTTAAGACGAACAAGACAAAGGTGTACATACAAAGCGAAAAAGAACGACACGAGAACTTCAAAAAGACGACATCATACAACGTAAAAACGAATGAAACGACACCCTGAAACAGAATCATATGCGGTTGTTTTTTAAATTAAAACACACAAAAAGAGGAGAGAAAGACACAGACATGCGCTGATGCAGCAAAGGCACGAAACGGAGAAATAAAATTGTGACACAAGGCCGGACCAAGTGAATCGTAAAAGGGGGTGGGGGGGGGGGGGGGGGTTCCGCCAGGGGTCCAGGGAGCTGTATAGGTTCTGGGTTAAGGAGTAATTCTGCAATTTACCGTATTTTACGGACTACAAGGCGCACCTGATTATAAGGCGCACTCCCCAAATTTTACAAATTGGTCGTCAACCGTGAACAAGGCCACAGTTCACAGGTCTGAATCAAGGATGCCACTGAGTTGAGATTACTTTCACTTTCGGCAACATTTAGGCCGCGGCACTGTACTAGCCGCAGGGGGGGGGTAAAAAAAAGTTACGGCTTATAGTCCGCGAATTACGGTATATTATTAATAATAATATGCTAATAGCAAAATATAGCATTTGCAACCAAAGTAATATATATGCTAAGCACATGCACCATTCATTTAAACTCGGAAATAAGAAAACCCCACTGGATCACAAGCTTCAATCCTTCTTTTTCATTTTTTTTCATTTTGTCAGCAGCAACATAGGTGCTACTCCCCAAAATGGAAAAAAATGACAGGCAGGGGTCCAGGGACCCATGGCCCAGGCAGGGTACAGGGACAAAGCCCTGTTGGACGATTCAGGGGGGGGGGGGGCAACTTAAGAGAGAGATAACGAGACAGACAGTTAAAATGATAGACAGTTTGAGTCTGGGAAGCCTTGTAAAATGATTACACTGCCTTTGTAAACTTCCAAGATAGAACAACTAGACTAAGTTCAAAACGCCCCAATTCGCTTGTGGTCCCAAAAAAAAAATTGTATGAATTAAAAAAAAACTGAAGTTCAGTTTCTGGTCAAATTAAAAATACTGAAATCAGTGTAAACATGAAACCACTCATGTAGCGATGAAAAGTCGTTAAGCAGGCATCAAGCTTTCCTACAGCAGATTACTATACAATAATATATGTATTGTTAAAAATTCAGGATTTTCCTGGTGTTGCACTGCCTCCGGGCATTGCCTCCAGGATCGTTCCCACCATCTTTATATATATCCCATATGTGTCTGTTTCAGACCAGAGTACGTTAAACAGATTATTCTTCAGCATAATTATGACCATATGAACGAACTATCAAAAGAAACGACCTCAAATCGGATTATTAAAATTGACGTTTTTTGGTGTGTTTTTTTAAAAATATATAATTGGCCAAAGGGAAGGAAGCAAGAATTTAACTTTAAGCGTCACACAAAACACGTGAATTGCGAAATTAAATGTAAAACAGGCGCATTAATTTAACATGTCATAAATCATATAACTATTTTATTTATCATATACTATTGAATTTTTGTGTCACAACCATAGCAGACCTGTTTACCCCTATTTTGCAAAGTTGTAATTTCTGAAACAAAAAAACACTGTAATCCAACGCGTGACCAATGAACGTCGATATCGTACTGACCCCCGAGTATGCAATACTAATGTCCGTCGAGCAGTAGACACAGAACACACGCTCGTCACCTAGTGCTGAACGACGTATTCCTGGAATTTTTAGGTCACTTTCCCGGAATTTCTGTGCCATTTAAGTGACTTTTGATGTCTTTTCTTTTGATTTTCGACCAGAAGATACAGAACCTTCGGACTGCACTCGCTTGGACGCCATTTTGTAACAGAAACGGAAATGGCGCGAAATGACTTTTGACCGCATCGTTTCAAAAGCGTCGCTTACCGACGCAACTGTAGTGGGTATTTTTTATATTTAGGATTTTATTTTCCTGTATTTTTTTTTTTTAGCCGTAATTACCGTAATTTGACTTTTTCCCCGTACAAATTACGGCAAAATTGTAAAGGCAAACAGGTCTGCCATACATATGACCTGACGAAAAGTGAGCAAGTCACTTGAAAATTGGCCACAAATGATATGATGGGCATGTGTGATTTTTGCTTAGTCTTGCATAAATCATATACTAAAGATTTTTCATTTTGCTTTGAGGCAGCAATGAACACATAAGTCATTAGCAAAATTTCTTTTCTTTTCCTGATAAAAAAATACCGAACTTTTTTTTTTTTTAAAGTGACATTTGAAAACAAATGATATCCTGCAAACCGACAAACAAACGAGTTATCTGTTATTAAAAATAAAACCTTCATTCGCACACTGTAACTTTTTCACAAGAAATAAAAACTGAAAGCCTATTTTAGAAAAAACAAAAAACAAAAACAAATCCTTTTCATTTTCAAACAAAAATTCCCCCACCCCCACCCACCCAAAAAGACGTCAAAACAACTGATTCCAAAAGAAAACAAGCACAACAACAATAACAACAACGATGATAACATAACCATCCAAACTACGACACGACCATTTAAAAAAACAAATGCTCCAAAGCTGACAACAATATTCCCAAAGGTCACACACACACACACTGGCTGACCTTTGTCCTCTGTGACCTTGGGAGGAGGGAGGGCGGGGCCAGAGTAGTTGTCCTGGTAACGGTTGTCAAGGGAGAACTGCTGCTGCTTGTGTTCCAGATCCTCTAGCTCTTTCTGGTAGACTTCCCGCTGCTTTTCCTGTAAGAGGGGACACAAGGGGA
The DNA here is from genome assembly GCA_017654935.2 of Phymorhynchus buccinoides. Taxonomy (NCBI): domain Eukaryota; kingdom Metazoa; phylum Mollusca; class Gastropoda; order Neogastropoda; family Raphitomidae; genus Phymorhynchus; species Phymorhynchus buccinoides. Next base: position 8,025,434 of record CM065705.1, on the reverse strand, counting down.
CAATCAGGGACAATCTGAGACTTCCCGCTGCTTTTCCTGTAAACGGGGACACAAGGGGACAATCAGGGATAATCTGAGACTTCCCGCTGCTTTTCCTGTAAGAGGGGACACAAGGGGACAATCAGGGACAATCTGAGACTTCCCGCTGCTTTTCCTGTAAAAGGGGACACCAGGGGACAATCAGACTTCCCGCTGCTTTTCCTGTAAGAAGGGACACAAGGGGACAATCAGGGACAATCTGAGTCATCCCGCTGCTTTTCCTGTAAAAGGGGACACAAGGGGACAATCAGGGACAATCTGAGACTTCCCGCTGCTTTGCCTGTAAAAGGGGACACAAGGGGACAATCAGGGACAATCTGAGACTTCCCGCTGCTTTTCCTGTAAAAGGGGACACCAGGGGACAATCAGAGACTTCCCGCTGCTTTTCCTGTAAGAGGGGACACAAGGGGACAATCAGGGACAATCTGAGACTTCCCGCTGCTTTTCCTGTAAAAGGAGACACCAGGGGACAATCAGGGACAATCTGAGACTTCCCGCTGCTTTTCGTGTAAAAGGGGACAATCAGGGACAATCTGAGCTTTCCCGCTGCTTTTCCTGTAAAAGGGGACACCAGGGGACAATCAGGGACAATCTGAGCCTTTATGACGATTGCTTTGATCATGATCATTCAAATTCAAAGTTACACAGGTGTAGCCAAAAGACATGGATATAGTGAAGGGAAGTAACCCTCAATAAGTCACTTCTTCTTCTTCTTCTTCTTCTGCGTTCCCAGGCCATATGGCCATAATGGGTAAGGTGTCCGGTTTTCAGTTTCCACTGGTCTCCCCGCTGCGTACAGCCGACACATTCCGATTTCGGAGGAGCTCAAGAAAAAAATTATTTGGAAGATTTTTTTAAAAAAAGGCAGGAGAATGGGCCAATAAGTCAGAAAGATAGAAGATGACAGAAAGCAAAGGGAAAAGGCAGAGTCAAAGAGAGTGGCAGATTAGAGGAAGTTACAAGCACAGAACTTCCAGAAGGTGGGGGAATTATTTTTACGAAAGACCCCCGGTATCCAGACCTGCCTACCCCGAATTTATTTTTTAGGCATTCCACGAAATAAAATTGCGTACTTTTTCTCAAAACTCCGTATTTTGCAAGGAGACCCCAAAACGGAACATTACAGAACATTAAACCGCCATGCGAAATGACAAAAGATTTTCGATTTTGACCGATCTTAGAAGTTCAAATTTTTGCCGTATTAATTTTCCATTTACCGTACTGCCGTATTGGGGCTCTTAATCGTGTACAAAATACGGAAAAATCGTATGGGTAGGCAGGTCTGGGTATCCCCACGAGAGAAGCTTACAAAATGGATGTACTTCTGCTACAAACGTCTTTCATCTTTGTGTGCTGAATGAAGAAAGCCTATAACTAGCGAACTCATCAATCTGTATGATCAATCTTCTCTCCCTCTCTGTACATTTAAAAACATTTTTTAGTTGAATAGAAAAAGCGCATTTACGCGCTTATGCCTAAGGCCGTGTACACACATAAGCCGATATTCCATGCGGAAACCTGTGCGCAATCCATAAATAAGTGAAACAAAGAAGGGAAAAGATTTGCGCGCATGTCCGAATTTCCCCTATATGCAAACTTTTATCCTTCTTTCTTCCACTTATTTAGGGTTTTCCGTACGGAACTTACGCGTCTAATGTGAACCCGGCCTTACTCTCACATCTCTGGAGTTTTCATTTCATTTTCAATTTCAATGTCTATGTTCTTGTTGTTGCTTGCTTGTTCGTGCACACTCTGTATGCTATCATTTTCATTATCATGTTCTGTTCCATTCTCTTATTACTTGTGGCAGCCAATATTGTATAATCTACTTGTTGTTTGAGCGCCTTGTATAAGCTTTAAGCTTGTTGTGCTCGTTATCATTTGTTTATGTTGCTGCTTTACTATGTGTTACTCAAAAAAAATTCGCTTAAACAACAAAAAAAGAGATGTCACACTCGATTCCCTTACCTGAAAAGTCAGCTGCTCGGTCAACCTATGCCTCTGCCTCTGGTACTCCTTGTACAGCTCGCTGCTCGAGTCCCGCACTGACCTTTCGCCTTCGCTCTGATCTTGACCTTTGGAACCCTCACCTCCACCCCCACCTTCCCTCTCGCTTCCTCCAGCCTGCGTAGAGGGCGAGGACGCTCTCACCACCGGCGGCGCAGCGACGACGGAATTGTTATTACTCCCCCCCGTGGTCGACGACGACGGTGCGTGATCGGACAGGCGGCGCGCGTTGGGCGTCGAAGAAGCATTGAGCGCGGAGGAGGAAGGGGAAGAAGAAGGAGGAGGAGCAGCCTGGGGGTTATTGTTGTGGGACTGCTGCTGGAAAATCATGGACGAGCGGGGGGAAGGGGGGACAGCCATGCGGGGGTCCTCGGAGATGGACGCGCGCGTGTCGACCACCTCCCCTTTGGCGAACAGCTGGTCCATGGACATGAGCATGGGGTTGCGGGGGGGGAGCTGGGGGCTGAAGATGGAGGAGGAGAGGGAGGGGTGGGGAGGGAGGGTGCAGAGGGCGGTTGGTGCAGCGGGAGCCATGGAGCGGGACAAGGCTGCAAGGTCGCCGGAGGTCACCTGCATAAACCCAATCAGAATAAAGTCAGGACGAAAACAGAAACAGAAACAAAATGCAAGATTTAGAAAAAATCTTCAGCAAACTTTGAGATTTGAAAGCTAAGAATATCATATTTATCAGACTATAGAAAGGCGCACCACTTGGGTGGTAATGCTGGAATCAAATTTTCGTTCGTGGTAATGATGGAATCTGACCCTCAGCAATCTTGTACAGCAGGTTCAGACGCTGCTGTCTGCGCAGTTCTTCCAGCGTTGGGAGGCCTAAGTCTGCTAGCATCTTTGTCACACAGCCTGGGGTCTTAGAATTGTAGTCCTTTGTGACGAAGCGTGCTGCCTGCCACAGCTGTTTCGGGAGGAACATTTAGTTTATCTATATTTTCAGAAGTTGTTTCAAGCCAACTTTAGTTTACCATAAGTTGCTTTTCATAAATTACAATCACGAATATGTTGTAGTATGTGACTAAATTACTTATATTCAGTGGATATTGCTAGATGTTCACTCATGGGCAATTTTATTTATGTTTGTGTATTATTCAAGAACATTTTCTACTTAATATATTGTATGATACTGCTCAACAAAATAAGTTTTTACCATAAATCGGATGGAAGAAATATATTAAAAATACAATGAAGAACATACAGCCCAAATATTTTTACAAGCAAAAGCTTGGTGCAGTTTTTATCTAAGATTTCTAAATTCAGTCTTTTAACTAAATAGCTTGATTTTGTATGGGCTGGCCTCTGTGTCCGTTCCAGTCTGTCTATGTCCTGTTTGCTGTATGGATCCCACACTGTTGCTGCGTATTCCAGTCTGGATCTGACAAGCGAGATATAGGCAAGGCGCCTGCCTGCACTTCCGTTCACACAAAACATTTGATGATAGAATTTCAACTAACATACCTGTCCTATTTTCGCTTACCAGGAATTAAGTTGCAGACTACCAATACCGTACAATCTACCAACCCTAACAAACCTGTCAAACCTGTCTAGAGAGCGAGAGAGCGTGCAGTTGTAGATGTGCGTGTGTTCAAATGCGTTTCCTGCTTGTAATCATTTTTTCCATTTGTTTTTAATGCTTCTAGTCAATTTTGTGTTATTTTAGCCAAGGACAGAATGGAAGAACAGGCTTTGCCTATAATCTGTATCATTCATGTTTTTAAAGGTGGACTCGGACGGATGAGTTTTTGCAAGAAACACGTCAAGATCACCATAAAGACAGCCTTTTCAAGGATCGGAACACTCACTTTGCTCTGGTTTCATAGAAATTAAACTGCCAAAACGGCGATTTTTCCTTGGCGGAGATGCCGGAGAGTAGCCATTTTGGATGGGGTGGGTGGAGGTCACTCATTGTGGTTGAAGCGTTTTCTTTTTTTGTAGTGCAGTAAAAAAAAAAAAAGGAGCTATTTCCTTTGTTGCGAGCGAAACTCCTTTAGATAAACTGTATAAAATTAAAAAAGAAAAGAATAAAAAGGCTTGTATTGCGAAAAGTTCGTGCAAACGATTTGGTCTAAACACAGGCGGCCATTCAAAAAGAGACGGCAAACGCCTTCTCTTTGGGTGAAAGAATTTGACTTCCAGCACCTCTGCCAAGGAGGAATCGCCTTTTTGACGGCTTGATTTCTGGGAAACCAGAGCAAAGTGAGTGTTGCGATCTCTGTAAAGGGTGTTTTCCTGCTGATCTGGACGTGTTTCTTGCAAAAACTCATCCATCCGAGTCCACCTTTAAATACATTTTTTCATCATCATCTTCAGTGTTCTCACCATTGGGTCTCGCCTCAAGCCGCTGGACAGGCCATCAAACTGGGGGTTCAGGGAGCGCGTCATGATCTCGGCGGAGCGGGGCCGGGCGGCGGGGATGGCGGAGTGGGGGAACATCTTGGGCTTGATGGGGGTCACCAGAATCTGCTCCGACCACGAGGCCTCCAGGCACGGCTTGATCAGTGGACGAACGTCCACGTTCACCGACTGTAAGATTAAGATTAAAATTATAGCCCCGTCGATAACAAAGGCCATGTCAGGGCTGTCACCACGTTACTTACATCTCACCACGTTACATCTCACCACGTTGCATCTCACCACGCTGCATCTCACCACGTATCAAAAAGGGATAAAAACACAAGGCAAAACAAGATCAAAGTTTTTGGTTAAAATACTTTTTTTTTTTAAACATTAATCAATCACAAACTTCGCAAGTAAAAACCTGACACGTCTAAAGTTAAAAACATCACAGTAGCTTACATCAAGTGAAATATATTAATCTCTTTCAAGTAAGTAAAGATCGTGTCAGGCGGAACGTCACGAAACAAAACCTTCATTGACTCCGCAGTGTAGTGTTTCCTTCTAATGTCGTATAAATTCCAGCAATCCAAAAGGACATGGCGAAAGGAACTGACCGACTGTCAATGACATGGAGGCAAAAATGATGGTAATTGCGATCATGCTAACGATGAATAATAATCGATGGCTTGGAGTCAAAACGGACTATCTATAGATAGCCCATTGATGTATTATTGAAATTATTGCGAAAACTAATAACTTGTATGAAAAAAAATACTGCAGGAATATAAAAAGCATAATCCCTGTTTTATATTTTTTGCATTTTTTTTAATACAAGTTCTTAGCTTTTTCAATATCAATAATAAGTCTTTACATAGTCCGTTTTGACTCTAAGCCATCGAATATGTGGCCCTGCACCATGAAAGGGACATTAAGTCGCTGGGCTAGTTTGTCACAACAGGCTTGGAAAAATCTCCAGAAAAAGGGGTGGCGCAGCAATGGCTGCGACAATATCTCCAGATGGGAGCAACCCTATAAATGTTATACCATATTAACTCCTCTCTCTCTCTCTCTGTCTGTCTCTCTCCCCCTCTCTGTCTGCCTGTCTCTCTCTCCCCCCTCTCTGTCTGTCTCTCCCTCTCTCTCTCTCTCCCTCCCTCCCTCTCTCTCTCCCTCCCTTTTCAACACCCACCCACACACATCTTCTGTTTAAAGGGACATCCAAAGGTGTCATAAGGGATGCTCTGCAGCCACGACAGCAGGCTCAGATCTCTCTCTTTCTCCCTCTCTCTCTCTCTCTCCCTCTCTCTATCCCTCTGTCTCCCTCTCCCTCCCTTTTTAACACACCAACACAGTCACACCCACCCACCCCCACCTTCTGTTCAAAGGGACAGCCAAAAATGTAATAAGGAATACTCTGCAGCCAGGACAGCAGGCTCAGATCTCTCTCTCCCATTCCAACACACCAACTCACAGCCACACCCCCACCTTCTGTTCAAAGGGACAGCCAAAGGTGTCGTAAGGGATACTCTGCAGCCAGGACAGCAGGCTCAGATCTCTCTCTCTCCCATTCCAACACACCAACTCACAGCCACACCCCCACCTTCTGTTCAAAGGGACAGCCAAAGATGTAATAAGGAATACTCTGCAGCCAGGACAGCAGGCTCAGATCTCTCTCTCCCATTCCAACACACCAACTCACAGCCACACCCCCACCTTCTGTTCAAAGGGACAGCCAAAGGTGTCGTAAGGGATACTCTGCAGCCAGGACAGCAGGCTCAGATATCTCTCTCTCCCATTCCAGCACACCAACTCACAGCCACACCCCCACCTTCTGTTCAAAGGGACAGCCAAAGATGTAATAAGGAATACTCTGCAGCCACGACAGCAGGCTGATATCTCTCTCTCCCATTCCAACACACCAACTCACAGCCACACCCCCACCTTCTGTTCAAAGGGACAGCCAAAGATGTAATAAGTAGGCACCGGCACCCAAAAATTTTATCTAGGAATTCAGGTTTGCAAAATAGCTCATTAGAAAGTACTTTTAAAAATAGGAAGAACACAAAAAACAAAAAAGCTCTATCTTTAACGGTTTTGAAGATACAACTGTTTAAAGTGACGTTTTGCGCCACATTCGGAAAAACTGAATTTTCCCTCAAGTTTAGGGATCTATAAAACCCCAACTATGTCTTACATCAATATTTTCTAAGTATGATTTAAATCTACATAACAAACACAGCACAAAAACATACACAGAATATTCCTACCATTAAAAGTATTTTTATAACAGGGCCTCAAACTTGGCAAAAACGCTGATTTCTAAAGGTAAAAATGTGATGATTAGGCATTTTTGGAGCATCACCAAACAAAAAGTACCCATTGTATACCCTTGAAAACTTATTTCTGAGTTGTCTACAACATGGTTAATGGGCCTATTTTTTTATAGGCAGCTCACTTGACATATAAATGTTTTACTTGGCTTCAAAGTATGGTCATCAGCTAAAAATGCCCAACGGAAAAACAAGGGGCAATACCCGGTGTGACACTTTGAACACCTATAACTCAGAAACTATGCATCAGATTCCTTTCAAATTTTGCATGTTTGTTTAAAGGGTACTAGCAAACAACATATTAAAAAATCACTGTAACCAGTCACCAAATAAGTAAATTCAGCAGATTGTTATGCTAATTAACATACAAATATGCACCGTGGGCAATTAAAAAAGCCTCTCAAATCTATACTCAACTTAATTTATGTACTCCTGGTTGTATATATTTGACACTGTAACACCTTACTTGTTGTAACTAACCATTAAAGCATCATCATCAGTATATTCAGAGTCAAATAAGCAAAATGTGAAAAGCACTGTACAGAGTGCTGAAAATGTGAACATTTCAAGAATATATTTCTTTGTACTGCGAGTACTTGAAGGCCAATGAGTCATGATCCTCAACTGTCCAGACTCGAGCATTCTGAGAACCAACATTAAAGCCAGAACCAATGACAAAGATGGAAGAGATCAGATCCACATCTGGCTTCTGTGGCCAGACGTAGGTGTTGTTCGAGACGGAACATTTCTTCATAAACTTCACTTCAGCCAGCTGAGCTGAAATGGGCTTTGTGACACATCCAATGTGGAAGTCAGTGTCATAATACACTGCCACATATTCCCCTGGATCAGTGAACAGGAACTGGCCAAAGGAAGGTCCCTCCTCGCTTTCAGCATCTGATGGAGGCACTCTCTCGTCGTCTGCATCCACATCCATCGGTTCTTTAAAAAAAAAAAAAATTATAATTAATATTCAATGGAATGTGTCATAATCAGTTCTTAATAAATGCCTTTGAAACAATGTATTTTCAGTGATTCAACTAATTTTGAGTACTCTGATGCTAAAGAGGATCAAACAATGCTGACAAAACAAATCATTAAGTGTGAAATAAAAATAATCTATGCGACTCCTTTACACAGGCCTGGCACATGAATGCCAACAAAACACCACATGAATGGAAATTTATGTTAAACTCTGCACTAGCCATAAAATAAAGTTTAAAGAAATTCACAAGAGAACACCATGATTCATGTTGTTTGTCTACCACCATACCATCATGTTCAAGGTCACTGTCTGTCTCCCGCTGTTGATGTCCACCTGCTGGCCGGGCTGCCCTCCCTGCTGGTACACCAATCTCCATGTTTCCTGGGCCGGCTGGAATTTAATAGAAGAAAATGTTATTCTCACTTACATAATATCACTCATGTTCAGTTTATTTTCAAATAGAATTGTGCCTTTAAAAAAATTTTCATGTCAAATATCAGTCAGTCACGGGCAAATAAAGAAGTACAAAATAAGGGTAAACTATTTATATGTGCTCCTATGTTATTGTGTTATTTTCTTTTATGTCATTTCAGGTTGTACTTGTAGCATGATATATATGATTAAACTTTGAACTATTCTCACACTGTGTCATGATTGGTATACTTTATACTGTGCGTATGATTCTTCTTTTAAACAAAGCAAACATTACCACTTTGTACATAAAAAGTTTTCAGCCTTTTATTTGCTGTTGTTTAACTGTTAAAATGAAAAACAAGACAAGCTCACCTGCCATATCCTGCCGCTGTTCCAGGAATGCTTTCAGGTTCTCAGTCAGCTGCGCCACACTGGTGTTTGATGTCTTCAAAAGAGGTGACTTCTCAAGCAGAACTGTTTTGTGATAGTTCATCTGAACCTGGACAGCTGCTCTCTTGTCTTTTTGCAAATCATACCGGGCTACCAGACCATCAACATCTGCAGGTGTATGACAAGGCCCTCCGTGCTGAAGCAAACTGGCTGTGATGCTTTCCTTCTTCTCAGCAAGAGCAGCCTGTTTCTGTTCATTCTGCAGTTTGTTTTGCTCAATGCCAAATCTGCTCTGGGCAAGGACATCAAGCTCATCTTGGCGGTGCCGTTTTCTGAACTGCTGTGCCTTTTTGGCTGACAGATTGAGCAGCCGTTCCTGCTCAGCTAGTGGTTTGACTTGAAACCAGTTGCGCATGGTTTTGTTGCGAACTAGCATGTTCATGGTGGCATGGTGATGGCAAGCAGCATTTCTTCTTTTGTAGATGGACAGATCCAGATCTCCAAAGCAGGCTTCACCCAGCAGGTTGGTGATGTGTGAATGAGACATTTTTTCATGCTTTGCAGCATCCCTCACATCATGGTAGGCCCCTCCAGGCAGGAACTCTTTGAGCTGTAGGTCAATCACCTTCACCAACTGTGCACATAGTGGCTGCAGAAGACTGGCGGTTTTCTCTTTCATGTCGTCATCCGCTTGCATGGCAGAATCAAACGGTGCACAGTGTGGGAGCGCTCGACCAAACAGAGTTTGCAGCGTGGGATCAAACATGGGCCTGGCATCATGACTCCACTCTTGCAGTTCCACCTTCATCTCCACAACATGCCTGTAGAAATCCAGGTATTTAGTCCCTGACCCTAACAGTTCCCAGTAGGGCCCGGTGACTCGAAAGAAGAGGAGGGTCAGAGCAAGAACGTAGGGAGCCAAGAGGTCACATTTGGCATCAATCAGGACACTCTGAAGCTTCTGATTCCTTTCTGGGAGGTATTCTTGCAGGAACAAGATGATGTCTGCCCTGTGGTAGTGCAGAGCAGCAGCGGCTTCAAAAAGATTATTGAAGCGATTGCTTTTGAAGCTGGAAATGATGGATGCTTTGTGGTGGAGAGAGCAAAATGCAAGCCATCCATCCCTACAACCATTTTTTTCATCTCCCCGTGGCCCAAACACTTCACACGCCATTCTTATGTAGCGCGCTACTGCAGCCTCTGCAGTGGAAAACTTGCTGAACTGCTGTTCACGATCACGCCCCAACCGCACTTCATTCCTCTCCGTCTGGATTTCTTTGCACGCTACATTTGTCTTGGCACTCAAGCCAAGAAGGAAATGAGCATTGCACCCGAGGAACTCAATTGATTCATCAGTCCCAAGAGTGGTCTGGACTGCTTCATTCAAGTCCTTCTTAAACTTCTTCATGACCGCAGCTCTGTCAGTCATGACCCCTGCCAAGTTGCGAAGAATGCGCTGGAAATGCAGCTCCTTTTCTTCCTCTTCATACACCTCTGCAAGCTCCTGCAGCAGAGCCAGGGTGACTTCCACTAATGTTGAAGCATTTTCTGTGGCAACGGTGGTAAATCCACAGGACAAGGACCCCTCGGCTGTTTTGATTTGGTAGCCAATCCACTTTTTTTTGTCTCGGCTGGTTCCATCTGTATGGAAATCAAACCGACCAGAGGTAACAGCTTCTGCTACTTGCAGCTTAGAAAGCACGTGACCCTGGTCAGCATAGCGGCGCACTGTCCTCTCTGATGGGAGTTCTTCCTGCTTGATGTCAACACCAAACAGATGTTTGGATACAGCCTGGAGGACGAGGGGACAGTTTTCAGCTGAAACCTGCAGAGACAAAAGGGCTATGGTGGCTTTTTTCACTTCTGAGGAAAACTCCTTGTGGGCTCCATCCTTCAATGTTTGGACAGCTGGCTGTGCCTGGTTTGCAAGGAGGTCAGCAACCTCTTCTTGGTAGTGCTGTACCGTTTCCTGGTGTTTGGTTTTGAGCTTCTGTACGTCTTTCTTGAGGTTGGAAACTTTAGTTTGTTCTAGTTTCAGCTTCCATCGGAGATCGTTTGTTTTTCGCCGACAGAAGCCAAGCCGATGGTACTGTATTTCTGTTTCCTTTCTTTTTAAGTAGCGCTCTTTCCGCTGCACTCTTTTGTAATAGGCACTCCCACGAATTCCTTTGAGAGTTTGAAATGACTGCTGCAATCGGTGTTGCAGGTCAGTCTGGCTTTCTTCAAGAGTAGTGTTCTGTTGTTCAAGCTCTGTGATCCTGGCTTCTGCTGCTTCTAAGGTCTGCTTTTGATGCTTTACTTCAGACTGAAGAACGCTGATTTCTTCTGTTGCCGTCTTAAGCTCTTTTGTTACATCATCTCTATCTCTCCTCTGGGCAACAAGTTTTGTTTCCTTGGTGGCGAGCGCTCTGTCCTTGTCTGAAAATGCAACTGGAGCTCTTGGTGCAGGTGGAGGAAGGGCAAGATCAAAGGAGTTGCAAAGGAAGATGTTCATGTTCTCCTGTCCCTTTGGTCGCTTGATGCTTTTATTCAAGGACTTGTGTCTATCCATGCATTTGTTGAGTCTGGCGGTCAGCTGCTTATCTGACAATGACCCAACATCTGTACCAAGTTTTTCAAGTGCACTCCGACTTGAGAGAACCCATGTCTTCGAGTTGTTTTGATAAAAATGCAGTAAATCAACAACAAGCCCATTTGTCAAGTCTGGTTTGGGCTCTAAAGTCTCAAGGAGGTCAGGATTCAAAAGATGCTGCCTGAAGATCTGATGTTTCAGTAGATGGTCTCCCACATTCCGCATCATGATGTTTCTGCCCATGTCTACTGAAAGGAATGCCTCCAGGTCACCGCCATCTTTCACCACCTTTTCCCCTTCCTTGACAATGGCTTCAATTTCCAACCGAAGATTCATCCCCTGAAGAGGGTCATTTTCTGTTACTTTGGTGTACATATCATCTATGTCCTCCCATTTCATAGAGTGCTGCAGTCTAAGAAGCTGAAGCTGAAGCAGCAATTTTGTGGTCATTGCTACTGGAACCAGCTTTAGATAACGCCCACGTCCTTCACTGTTCAGTCTCAACAGGACAGCTTCCATGCGATGTAGATAGTCACCATCTGGGATTAACCAATAATATTATGTATTAAGAAAAATGATCAAAATAATGGTGTATGGGGTGATGTGGGTGGCAGAAGGGGGGGGTGAGGAGAGGGGGTGAGAAAGAGTGGTATGTACTCTCCCTCAGTCTGTGTGTGTGTGTGTATGAGCCGGGGGGGGGGGGGGGGGGGGGGGAGAAAGAGTGGTATGTACTCTCCCTCAGTCTGTGTGTGTATAAGCGGGGGGGGGGGGGGGGGGGGGGGGGAGGAAAGAGTGGTATGTACTCTCCCTCAGTCTGTGTGTGTGTGTGCATGAGCCCGGGGGGGGGGGGGGGGGGGGGGGGGGGGGGGGGGGGGGGGGGGGGGAAGAGTGGTATGTACTCTCTCCTCAGTCTGTGTGTGTGTATGAGCCTGTGTGGTGGGGGGGGGGGGGGGAGAGAGAAAGAGTGGTGTGTACTCTGCCACTGTGTGTGTGTGTGAGTTGGGGAGAGAAAGAGTGGTGTGTACTGTGTGTGTGTATGTGTGTGGATTTTCAGTTAAGATTCATTCAAGAAGCTTCCAAAAAGCATAGAAATGAGTAAGAGAAATAGATCCATCTAGACTGTTTTTTGAAAGCAGGGGAATATTTCATGTGGTGTACTATTTCTTTCTTTATTTCTGTAAGTACACCACTGATGAGAAAAAAAGTAGCGTGGCTGAACTAAAAATTATTCTTCAAATCTTCTAATCACGTAGTTTGAATGATCACAAACAGTTTTGGGCTTAACAAACAAATCAAAGTTGATATCGTATGCCTAATCGAAAGCAGACGACACAGTAGCTAACTCGGTGCTTCACTTCCGGTCGTTTGTAACAGTCTCTCTTCGTCCAAATCTTTTGCAATCACGGCTCAAATAGAGCTCAAAACATTCTATGGTTGCATAATTGAGGATATAAGACCTTTATCTTGTGATACAAATACATTTCATTTGATATGAGTGCCCCTAAAAAAATAGAATTGCAGAAAATCTGCCGATCTGAGTCAGTGTTGATAACTATGCAAAACCGGTCATTCGGCCTCTTCAAAAATCGTGAAATCGTAGCTATACTAGGACTAATAAAGTGTTATCAAGTATCTAATTTTATTCCAAATTGATTTTTGTTTCATTATAGATTAGTATTTACCCAAATAACTCTTGATTCCGTTGACAAAGCTTGAAGCAATAGCAAGATCGCCTGTCGAGCTCGAAGTAGCCGCCATAGTTCAAGTCAGTCATAGGCCGAACGAGGTCAAATATGTAAGCGTCGTTTTCATTGGCTGCGCTCCATCAGGGACGCTCGCAGTGCTTAATCTCTACAACCGTTCGATTCAGCAAAAAACGAACTTTCCATCGCTATGAGGCAACAATAGGTTTATTTGGACGAGATCGGATAATTTTTGGCTCAAAGTTAGGCAATATTTTGCATGTATTATCAGTAATTTGCGCTCGAATCGTTAGAAAAAATAATGTATGGGGGATACAGAAACAACCTTTAACCTTTGATTTCACCTCATTTGCATACTGTGAATGGAATTTTCCACACCGAAAGAGCCAGTCAAAACGAGCGACCCTCCAACTTTCTGAAAGTCCGCCATGGCGGACGAGAGACACGGGAGCCCGATCGCGGGTTGAAGGTGGTTGTTTTGAACATAATTACACGCTCTCATTCTCACTCAACACAACAATCAAGACATGGATGAAACAATGGATTATCAATCTTTATTTTCATCTTAGTTTGAATAAGAGTATTGGTCATTTTCATACAGAAATCATGGGTGAAAGATGGTCAATTTTGAGACAAACACAGACTTTCCCGCAGGCGATTAGTACTGGGCGCCTCTACCTATAATAAGGAATACTCTGCAGCCAGGACAGCAGGCTCAGATATCTCTCTCTCCCATTCCAACACACCAACTCACAGCCACACCCCCACCTTCTGTTCAAAGGGACAGCCAAAGGTGTTGTAAGGGATACTCTGCAGCCACGACAGCAGGCTCAGATATCTCTCTCTCCCATTCCAACACACCAACTCACAGCCACACCCCCACCTTCTGTTCAAAGGGACAGCCAAAGGTGTCGTAAGGGATACTCTGCAGCCTGGACAGCAGGCTCAGATATCTCTCACTCCCATTCCAACACACCAACTCACAGCCACACCCCCACCTTCTGTTCAAAGGGACAGCCAAAGGTGTCGTAAGGGATGCTCTGCAGCCAGGACAGCAGGCTCAGGTCGGCTTCGCTGAAGCCGGTGTCCTGTAGCAGAGCCACGTAGCCGATGGTGGCGGCCTCGGAGCCGGTGGCGGCTTGCTGGCAGTACTCCACGCACGACTCGTACAGCACCCCCTTGAGGACCAGCTGGATCAGCCGGTCGCTGCGAGATACGTCTTGCTTCTGGTCATCTCCCTGAAAACAACGAAGATTGTTAATGAAAATTTATGAATATTGTCAATAACAGCACCCCCCCCCCCCCCCCCCCCCCCCCCTTTGAGCACAAGCTGGATCAGCCGGTCGCTGCGAGACACGTCTTGCTTCTGGTTGTCTCCCTGAAAAGAACGAAGACTGTTAACCCTTTCGCCACCAGCCGTTTTTCAGCAAAAAAATGTCCATTAAACTTACCTGGGTAGAGAAAAAACATCTGTCTGTAATATTCGGGATTCCTCTGTGACGTATTTAAAAGTAAGGCCTATCCTTGCCTCCCAAAATGAAGAGAACAGGGTCTTTGGATAACAGATCCTGATTTGACGCCTTTTAGTGACATGGGTGTTAAACCATTGTGGTGCAAAAATGCGACGTTGGCGGTGAAAGGGTTAATTAAAATTTATGAATATTGTCAATAACACTAACAGCACCCCTTTGAGGACAAGTTGGATCAGCCGGTCCAGGGGCGGATCTGAGGGGGGGGGGGGGTGTTCCTGAGTTTCTGGAAACCCCCCCTCTACCTCAAAAGGTACCTTAATACAAGGGTGAAAAGTAAGCAAATGACTCGATTTTTTTTCACACATGGACATACAATACGCACTCTCTCTCTCTCGCACACACACACAAACACTCTCTCTCTCTCTCACACACACACATACACACTCTCTCTCTCTCTCAAAAGTTGGCAGCTATGATTTTTTACTTCTTTTTTTTCTTTCAACTCAGGTGGTGCGCTCTCTCTCACACACACACACACACACACACATACACACACACACAAACACACAAACACATACACGCACACACTCTCTCTCTCACACACACGTACACACGCACACTCTCTCTCTCTCTCTCTCTCACACACACACACACACACACACACACACACATACTCACTAACTCAGGGCTCCCAATCATCCTGCAAAACAATGGGTCCCAGGGACTCCTTCATTACAGTATAGAGGGTCCTAGAGGAAGCATAGAGGGTCCCAGTGGCATTGCAAATGCTAAAAAGAATTTTTCTAGTGCATCCCTGGGACCCCCTGCACATACTTTTAGAGGGTCCTGTAGGATTTTAGTACTTCATAGACCCCCAAATGGGGGTCCCTGGGAGCCCTGCATACTCTCTCTCACACACACACACACACACACACACACTTCCCTCACCTTGTCAACTGGAAGGAACTTTTCGATGAGGGGCAGGACGTCCTTGAAGCACTGGACACGGGCGTTGCTGGGGTTCCAGTTCTGGTAGTCGATGTGGTCCGACAGTTTGGGCAGCGAGAGCAGGAAGCACAGGTTGCTGTAGTCCTCCTTGGTGGGACACAGGCCTTCCAGGCAGTTCAAACAGCGCACCACCTGAGTTGAAAGAAAAAAAAAAGAAGTAAAAAATCATAGCTGCCAACTTTTCCCAAACAAAATCCTGGACGGGGGTGGGTTTTCATATGACACGTTTACTGTGCAGCGGCAAACTGTGCAAAAAGCACAGTATTTGTCCTGTGGACAGATGTCGATGAAGTTAAATTTTTTGTATTCGTCTGAAAAGACGGTCTTCCATTTCTTCGTCTTCTCCTTTGCCTTCGGCATCGTGGCGAGGTTACTTCAATGGCGGCGAGAGACAGGCCTAAAGACCGCCAAACAAAGGATTGCAGGAGGAAGTAGCCCCCGCTTCCGACATGCGCAGTACGAACTCTGCTCCGCAAAGCTTCCTGAAACCCAGTTTCAGTTTTCGGGTTTCATAACACTCATTTCTGAGGTAATCTAAGCTGGAAATTTCTAAATCCGGGAGGTTCACGTGAATTCCGGGAAGACCGGGAGAGGTGACAAAATCCGGGAAGCTCCTGGATTTACCGGGAGGGTTGGCAGGTATGAAAAATGTACCGTTTACAACCCTCTCATTTCAACACTATTACAAACTCACCCACTCATGCACACTTTCAACTCAAAGTCAAAAGCACAAAGAAACTTTAGATTGTACATGGAATTTATTGTTTGACTGATTCATACATTTATTATACATAAATTATATAAATTAAATTATTAATATGCTTAATATTGAAAAATGCATGTTCATGGATGAGTGTGTGTGAGAACGAAGGAATTGTAGAACGGAGGGATGAGAGAGGGAAATAAAAAATGTTATAACAACGAAAAATGTACCGTAATTCACGGACTACAAGCCGCTTCATAATATAAATTATAAGCCGCACCCCCTACTTTTGAAAAAAAAATCTGAAAAAAGTAACGCATAAGCCGCATCGAAGCATAAGCCGCGGAAGCGTGGCGATGCACGATGCCCGCTTCCGGTCTAGAGTTGATCGTGGGTGTGTTGACTGCCAAAACGAAAGTGTCGGACCGCGAAACAGGTCGTCATTTTGGACCGCGAAACAGGTCGTCATTTTGTGAAAAAGATACCCAAATCAATCTAAATGTTTTGTCATTAACCGTTAACAAGGCCACAGATCAAAAAAAAAACCTGGATGCCACTGAGTTGAGCTTACTTTCACTTTCGGCAACGTTAAGGCTGCGGCACTGTACTAGCCGCAGGGGTGGGGGTGGGGTTGAAAAAAAAAGTTGCGGCTTAGGCCAAACAAAAAAATATGTCTGTTTCCAGGAACATGGCCAACAAAAATAGGGTAGGTAGGTAGGCTTTCAAATTGTTGTTTGTTTGGGGGGTTTTCGCGGTGCAAGATTTTAATCGTATTTGCTGAAACATGTTGTCGCAGTCAAAATCGTAGCTCGTTCAAATCGGTCGCCCGCTACTATGAGAGTGTGTATTTGCGACATTGAGCATGAACGACAAATTTCACTCTCTCTTTAGTTGAACCATTTTTCCGTACTCCAATCGTTCATATTTCATAATTTTACGGAAAAAAGTGAAATTTGTGGTTCACGCTCAATGTCGCAAATACACACTCTCATAGTAGCGGGCGACCGATTTGAATGATCGACGATTTTGACTGCGTCCGCATGATCGCTGACATAGAAATGGCAATGTGCAATGGTTGCTTCCCTTGCATCGTCTGCTCAAATTGCTTTTTTTTTTGGGGGGGGGGGGGGGGGGGGGAAACTCGTCCCCCAAAAAAATTAGGGTCGGCAGCAAAAACTAGGCTCGGTCTGGTTACCGGAAACAGACATAATTTTTTGGCCTTATACTATAGTCCGCGAATTACGGTATTTAATAATATGCAGTCCTTCTGGTAATCGATGTGGTCAGAAAGCATGAGCACTGAGAGCAGGAAGCTGTAGTCGTCTTTGGTGGGACGCAGGCCTTCCAGGCAGTTAAACTAGACACGCTGACCCAAAGAATTTTCTTTCTAAAAATGCATAGAGATCACTAACTTACTAAGAGTAAGAGAAATCGTTCTGCATAAACCGCACCACACAGTTTCCTTTTGTTACCCACAAAATTGAGCGTCAAAGGTTGTCATTTTTACCTTCTTTTTTTTTGTGGCCAGGTGTAACTCCCATACAAATTCACCCATTATATATCAAAACGACACATCACTTTGAAAAGCAGCCTCGTTTGGGTATGGGGGAATTTGTATGTGGGTCACACTTGGCCAAAAAACAACAACCAAGGGACTTAATCTTGCTGGGTCAGTGTGTCCTTAAACACCGCCCCACCTGATATATAAAGTTAAACACCGCACCACCTGATACATTAAAGTAAAAGATGAACAGTAAAAGATTATGATTACATGTACAGTGATGTCCAGAGGTCACAGGCCATTGACCTATTAAAATTGAAAATGTCCTATTGTGTTCTCCCCTGTCAGGACAAATGTCTGATTACATTCTTAACACTGGCACACTTTGTCGTATTGATTTCTGGAAGAGCCAGGACATTGTCCAATCGATTTCTCTTGTCTCAGGACAGTTTGTCCTATCACTTTTTGATCCTCGGTGCATCACTGCATGTATACAAGTATAAGTCTTTCTGGTTTACAATCGATGTGGTCAGACAACTTGAGCAGCGAGAGCAAGAAACAGATTGCTCATTGCTGTGTAAGTCCTCTGTGGTGGGACAAACAAAGGCCTTCTCTAGTTCTAGTTCTACTTCTACTAGTTCTAGGCAGTTTAACTCTTATGGTACCATCGACGAATATGTGTTGCTTCAATGGAAGAAACAGTGATAATAATAGCTCTAAAAGCAGACAAACACATGGCAGGGTGTTCTCTGATTTTTAAACATTTTTAAAAATTAAAAACTGCATCCTGAACTGTGAAGGTGAACATTTGCTATGCTTAGTGACGCCTTGGTCTCAAACTCAATGCATCACATTGCAGCTTTTAACACAGACCTGTCACTCTAGTCTTAGTCTTACAAATCACAAGTCAAACAAGCACCCCAAACTCCACACCCACCTCATCGACGGTGACCTCGTAGTTCTGCATGATGTTGGGCTCGGCCTTGATGCACAGCAGCTCCAGGTACTTGTGCTTGGTGATCAGGTACTGGAAGGCCTTCCCCTGGAACCCCTCCATCCCCAGCAAGGGCTGCACGAAGTCGATCACATCGTCCCACTGCCCGTCCAGGATCAGCTGCCGCAGGAACAGCATGTCGTCGGAGAACCGCCCGTTGATGATGCCAGTCTCCCGCTCCATGGAGAGCATGGAGATGTTGAGCTCGCGGTTCTGGAGAAACTCCAGCACCAGCTTGATGATCTCCGACTCCGACACGATCAGGCCTTTCTCCGCCGGCATTTTGAAGGGATTTTGTTTTGGTGTGCAAAGTTTCTAATTGGAGGTTGTTTTTATGTTTGTTCCAACTACAATCAACTACAATGTGGTCAAATTGACGTTTGATTCCAACATCAGGTCCTTCTCCGTTGGCATTTTGATGGGATTTTTTGGAGTGCAAAGTTTTCTAACACTTTTTAATTTTAACTGGTTGGCTTTATTTGTTTGTTTTTCTTTCAACTACAATGTGGTCAAATTGATGTTTGATTCCAACAACATCAGGCCCTTCTCCGTCGGCATTTTGATGGGATTTTTTGGCGTGCAAAGTTTTCTTTCTGGGATTTTTTCTTCTTTTTTTCTTTCAACTACAAGGTGGTCAAATCATGTCCGAAACTAACAAGATCAGGCCCTTCTCCGTCGGCATTTTGGTAGGATTTGTGTGCAAACGTTTTCTAACAGTAACACTTTCTATGCTTTTTGTTTGGTTGGTCGTTTTTGTGTTTTTCTTCTGAAACTATAAGGTGGTCAAATTGATATTGATTTTGATTCCGGCATGATCGGGTCCTTTTCGGTTTCCGTGGGC
>CM065705.1:7991126-8001126 GCA_017654935.2 Phymorhynchus buccinoides | reverse complement strand
AAAAAATGTACATTTGTTATGCATATTAAAAGAAGGGAATACGTTGGGGTCAATTTTTTATCTTGTACATAAAGCCGGACAGCTTTGTTTAATTGACTTCTTTTTTTAATCAAGGGGAAGAATACCTAGTTCTTTATAATCATTGTTTAATGATGAGGACGCGGACTTGAGAACTAGAACAATTTTGATAGCGCGTTTAGAGAGAGAGAGAGAGAGAGAGAGAGAGAGAGAGAGAGAGAGAGAGAGAGAGAGAGAGAGAGAGAGAGAGAGAGAGAGAGAGAGAGAGAGAGAGAGAGAGAGAGAGAGACGCTTCAGAACATTTTTTTATATATTAACAATGGCCTAATTAAGCCTTCATGTCAAGAAGGTAGACAGTACTTTGAAAAAGCACCGACTAAGCAAACATACTAAATAATAATGAATACATAGAAACGAAAGCTATTGCATCAAGCAAAGGAAATAATTTACTAAACCTACGTACATACACACATGCACACGCGCGCACGCAGAGAGAGAGAGAGAGAGAGAGAGAGAGAGAGAGAGAGAGAGAGAGAGAGAGAGAGAGAGAGAGAGAGAGAGAGAGAGAGAGAGAGAGAGAGAGAGAGAGAGAGAGAGAGAGAGAGAGACTAGCATTTTGATCTATGATTCAAGTTCATTGTCGAACTTGGCGAAAAGTTTGCAAAATTTGAGCGTCCTCGTTCAAACGTTATCATGTTCACATAGTCAGATACATACGCCTACATACATACATAATCAATAGTCACGAACAAGCAGAAACGTCTGAAAACATTAACAGCTTCGCTCTCTTCGTTCGCGGCTGGTAAAGAGATACGTGATGCAGCACAGGAAAACCAGTCTAATGTCGTAAATGATCACTTTTGACTTATTCATATTTTCAGAAAGGCCAGAGACAACAGATTAACAGGCAAAAAACAAAATTCATAAATCTCTAATAGTTTATTTTGAACAATTTTTCAATTAATCAAATCTCTATCTCTTTCTCTCTCTCTCTCTTTCTTTCTCTCTCTCTTTCTCTCTCTTGTGGCTGGCCGACTTTAGCTGGGTATTCGCGTACTGCATCACTTTATTACAGTTGAATAGGGCCTACGTTATGAGGTGTGTGTGTGTGTGTGTGTGTGTGTGTGTGTGTGTGTGTGTGTGTGTGTGTGTGTGTGTGTGTGTGTGTGTGTGTGTGTGTGTGTGTGTGAGGGAGAGGGAGGGCGATATGTCTGTGCATGTGAGAGGGTTTGTTTTTAATATGGATCATTCAGTTAGTGAAATTGTAAAGCGCTTAGAGTTTAAATGTTAAGCGCTATAATAAGTTAAAACCCCCCACTATTTTTCCATTTTTCACTTCTTCTTCTTCTTCGCCTTAGGCAGCCAACTTCATCACGTTGAAGATTCTGCTGCACTTTAGGGCCGGGGTAGTAGGCCTACGAAAAAAGAAAGAAAATAAGTTCAGCAAAGATAAGGTAGATAGTGAGCTGATATTTTTTTATATTATGGGGGAAAAGATAGAGCCAAGATAGTCAGGAATAATTTAAGTAATTTTGATACTCCGTTTGAAGGATAATAATTTTATGAGATAGATTTATAACTTTAATGAGTCAAATATGGGGGGGGGGGGGGGGGGGGGGGGGGGGGGGACGTGTGAGGGAAAGACGAGCTAAAAGTCATACACAAATCAATCAATCAATCAATCAATCAATCAATCAATCAACATTTATTATCCCCATTAAAATGAACAAGGAAAGTTTGTTTGCTGTCACATTAAGACATACAATAAAACACAATGCACACGAGAAGTAACATATCACAGATATAAGATTATGAGTAAAGCTTATACATGCACCACGACACTCACTCTCTCTCTCTCTCTCTCTCTCTCTCTCTCTCTCTCTCTCTCTCTCTCTCTCTCTCTCTCTCTCTCTCTCTCTCTCTCTCTCTCTCTCATATACACTACACCCCCCCCCCACCCCCGCTAATCCGCACATACAACTGCACCCATATGTACACGCACGCTTCCGCATCATTTGTTGAGCACCACTTGCATACCTATAAACTATGTAGGCCTATAAATACACCAAGTGTTGCACACACCCTCCCCAACACACACACCCTCACCCAATTCCATCCTGGGCATCCACCCTGATCACCACAAATGTATCCAAATCATCATCATCGACACCGTGACAAGGCATAGATAAATCAATCAATCAATCAATAAATAATCAAGGGGAAGGCATCAATAAATAAATAAACAAGAGACAATAGGGTCATAAAAAAAGAATAAAAGACAAATTGCACAGAAATTTAATCATTAAATTATTCATAGAAATAGTAACATTTAATGCGGGCTAACCTGCACGCAATTTGACCCCTGACCCCCCCCCCCCCCCCCTCTACACACACACACACGCACAATCACACACACACACGCAGACACACATACACATGCAAGCGCGCATGCAGGCACAAACATGTACACGCATACACGCACGAAAGAACACACACATTAACACACATACACATAAATTAACACACACACATAAACACACAAACACATGACGTACGCACGCGCATGCGCGCACACACGCACACACACGCACGCACACGCGCACACGCACGCACACGCACACACGCACACACACTGACACGACCTTTAAATGCCCCGGTCTAGCCGGAGACACCCGGGCCCCGCATGATGCATGCACGACCATTAAGTCCCCCCGGATCAGCCGGGGAAACTCTGGCCCCACATGATGCATGCAAAAGAGTAGGGGGCATGTGTGACAGGTAAGGATTATGAGGTTGGAGAAAGGGGGGGGGGAGGGGGAGGTGACCGAGACAGGGTGGCCTGGTGGAGGTGTTTATGGAGGGCTGTTTTGAATGCATCCAGTGACTGATTGGTGGCAACTTGCTCGGGGAGACTGTTCCACTGAGGGATAGTGCTGGGAAAGAAGGTGGATTTTCTGTACTGAGTTCTATGGCTGTCATCGGTCATCATCTTACATAATGTTAGAAGATCAGGGGGGGCCCCGCCCCGCTTTGTAGGCCTATTTTTTTGTCCAGCTGCTAAACAAGGGCCTATACTCCCTCTCGTTATTATCTATTTACTAAAAACAGAGTTGTCTTGCATGAATTGCGTAAGAATATTAAAACAATGAGAAAATCATAACATGCGACCTAAAACACCAATCATCTATGATTGCAACAGACTTTTTTCTTTTAAGAAATGTTCTTGTAACATTGTCCAAAACATTGATGTTGCAGAACATAGGAAGCTATAATTATTAACCCGGGTTTTAATTTTACGCGCGAATGGTTCCAGTGTCTAGTAAGTAGTGCGGTGTAAACAACATGGCCATGTTGACCTTAGTTTCTGTTTTTGTTCCGCGGGGTAATTAAACCTTTGCCGGGTGGCATAACCCACCACGCCCTGACACACTGCCTCTGGCTTCTTGGCGTACTTCCAGCAGAGAATTCTGTGTCTTTGTTTAACCTCCGACTTTAGCTGGTGATCCCAGCAATTACGCGCTTGATTGGTCGTCTGCGAGCAACTTTGATTTCCAGTGACTTGATCGCAAAGAGCAACACTCACACTCAGTGACACTGTAACGGGTAAGACTATTAATCCTCTGACTGCGTGTTAGCTAGCCATTGTTGAAAACAATAGACTGACTGGGAACAGTTTTAGGTGCAAATCTATATCCCGTTATTGAAGACAAAAGAAGCTGCCAAATAGTACAACAAAAAACTACAACATCCAGTGTTTGACTTTGAGCAACAACATTTATTAACTCGACAAATCTCCAAATTATTAAAAAATATTTAGATGCTTTGATGAGTAATTGTAGGAAAATTTGACCGTGAAACCTTGATCATTATACTGGTGTAACACTGTTTATAAAGATGGGACTATCTAAAAAGCGTGACGGCTTGTTTTGTCCCTATCTTAGTAGATCTACTACTAGTACTACTACTACTAATTTTTTTTTTACAGATTCACAGAGGCTATAGGCTGTAAGCCTTTTGCCATCGATAGTGTAGTTTCTTTGTACAGAGTTTGATTGACTTTAATGCCCGTGGATTTAGTGTTGACGTTAGTCACGTCGTTAGTGTATAACTGTAGGGTTTTCGTTTTATGAGGATTGTGTTCAATGTTTCCTGTCCCACGCCCACATTTGTGTTGATTTTAGACACTGTGAAGAATAATTTAAGTCTTGTGATAGCACAGTAACTGAGTAAGCATTATGTTGCAGTAATGTGTTTTTAGTAATTTTACTGTAAGTAACGTGTATTCAGTATTGCACAAAAAAATTAAATAATAAAAAATGAAAAGATTGTGTCAGTGTCTGTATAGATCTGTATGATCTATTGTCATTGGCAGCAACCATTTCTTGTATTTAATAATTCATTTCACATTTTACTCACAAAATTATTTTTAAAGCCAAGTGATTATTTGAGCAAAGCTGCTGTATTAATTCCAGTACTATTTTAAAACATGCAATCTTTGTAGATCTATGTAGCACTAAGCAGCATTATTGTGATTATTCGCGATCTTTGCCATGCCATGCCGTCAGGAGTAGGATCTAGCATTAGAGAAGGCGAAAGACGAGGAGAGGGAGATGTGTTTGGAATAGTTCAGTATGTGGAAGGAGCTCGATCGTGCCAGACCTTTGAAACCACACGAGGTAAAATGTGTTGTGGGTTCTTCTTCTTTCTCTTAACATCCTATCATCCTATTGACGGTTATGATGCATTACAAACGGGGGTTTCCAGTATGAAAATCAATATGTAGGGAGTAAGCGCTGCCCAGATGATCAGCTCCAGGGAAAGGGAAGTGAGGGGGGAAGAGGGTTTCGGGGGGGGGGGGGGGGGGGGGGAGGGGGGAGGGGAGGGAGGGGAGGGGGAGGGGGGGGTTTAAATCTGGGCTTTGAATGAAGACCTCCACCGAGGCAGATGTTATTGCCTCAGGTGGAAGGCTGTTCCACTCACACACAGCTCTGGGGAAGAAAGAAAACTTCCTGTAATTTATTTTTGTTGCCAGAAGAAGATATTATATGCTGCTGTGTGTGACAGTCTTGTCTGGCGTGATGGTGGATGGGGGACAGGCCTGTGCTGGGTGTTGATGGCCACCTCTCCATGATGGTCCTTGAAGAAGGTGGCCAGCCTTGCCGATCGTTGTCTGTCTTTCAGTGGGTCCCAGTGCAGCTCAGAAATCATGTTGTCCACGCTCGATATTTGGTGATGGCGGTTTACAACCCATCGAGCTGCACGACGTTGCACTTCCTCTAACTTGCCGATATTCTTGGCAGTGTGTGGACTGTGGGTCCCAGACGGGTGCGGCATACTCGAGAGTGGGTCGTACCAAGGCCTTGTAGCTTGTAGTTGTACGCTGTTTCCTTCACAGTGAGCATGCCGGAAATTGGCTAGGCCTTTTTCGCCCAACCTCTGTACTTCATCGGGTAAAAGATAGGGTTAGAATCAGTTTAGGGCTATGTTCATCACAATCAAAATTCAAAGATTAATAATTGTAGTTTAAGAAAATAAACATCTGCTCGCACTCATAGCGTTGCCATTGTATAATGCAAATTTTGCATTTAACGGTAGCCATTTTTATTGTATTTTCCCCAGTGTACGGCACTAGTGATAGTGATATGGCAACACAGGATGGGGTCTTTCATAAAAATAGTTTCCCCACCTTCTGGAAGTTCTGTGCTTGTAACTTCCTCTAATCTGCCACTCTACTTGACTGCCTTTTCCCTAAAATGTTGCTTTCTTAAAGTTTCTATCATCTACTATCTTTCTGACTTATTGGCCCATTCTCCTGCCTTTAAAAAAAAAAGTCTTCCAAATTATTTTTCTCATTTGAGCTCCACCGAAATCGGAATCTGTCGGCTGTACGCAGCGGGGAGACCAGTGAAAACTGAAAACCGGACACATGCGTACCTTACCCATTATGGCCATATGGCCTGGGAACGCAGAAGAAGAAGATGTGAATTGTTCATCTTATTCTTTTGATTCTTTGCGCAAATTATTTGTGCGTGGAAAACTTGTATGACTCTATTGATAAGTCTTTGTGTTTGTCTGTATGTGTCTTTCTCTCTTTCTCTATGTTTCTTTGTTTCTTCCTGTCGCAGTATGTTGTTTTTGTTCTGTCTCTCTCTCTGTCTCTCTCTCTCTCTCTCTCTCTCTCTCTCTCTCTCTCTCTCTCTCTCTCTCCTCTCTCTCTCTCTCTCTCTCTCTCTCTCCCCCCCCCCCCCCCCCCCACCCACTCTCTCTCTCTCTCTCTGTCTCTGTTTTGATTGTAGTTTATTTGTGTGGTTGTTTATCGTTTGATTGTTGTTTGCTTGCTTTGTCCGAGGACCTGATGAAAAAAAGCCATATTCTGTGCTTATTTAGTTATCCTCAATAAACATTCAAGTTTTCTCTCTCTCTCTCTCCCCCCCTCCTCTCTCCCTGTCTCTCTCAGGTTCCCATTCATTATACAAAGGACAGGATTTTTTAGTTTAAAAAAAGAAGAAGAAATATAGATCCACCACCAACTGGGTTCGAACCGTGATAGACTTCAAAGTTCTACAAGCTGTGTTCTATGACAAATGCTCTAACTACTAGTACTAGCAGACCATGGGCCAAAGCATGACAGTTCCATTACATTGTGTAACCCAGACCTGCTTGGCTATTTCCATTTTTTGTTCTCTTTTGTTCCCTGACAGTGACACTTTGGTTCAACCCTGTTGTTTGTGTAAGGGCTTCAGAAGTCAATGAACAGAAAGCGCTTCTGGCATTGGACATTCTCTCTTAACACTTTCAACGCTAGCCATTCCTCAGCCAAAATTTACCATTAAACTTACCTGGGTAGGGAAAAGATTTCATCTGGAATACTGGGGCCTCTGTGACATGCCTAAAATAGGGCCTATCCTTACCTCCCAAAATTAAGAACATAAGGTCACTGGATAACACTGTTATTAACAGACCCTCATTTGATGCCTTTCAGCGATATGGGTATTAAGTCATTGTGGTGCCAAGAGGCGACAGTGGCGATGAAAGGGTTGAGGGCCAGCCACACGTCCACTAAAATCGCACGACAGTACGATACGATTCGATCGCATGGTCTCGAAAAACAATAGGGTTTTAGATAACAGGCCCAGATTTGATGCCTTTTTTTTTAGTGACATGGGTGTTAAAGTTTTAAACCATTGTGGTGCAAAAATGTGACATTGGCGGTGAAAGAGTTAACCCTTAAAAGGCATCAAATCTGGCCTGTTTTATCTGAAACCCTATTCTTAATTTTGGGAGGTAATGATACATGTCACAAAGGAATTCCCAATAATGTAAATAATTTTTTTCTCTATCCAGTTAAGTTTAATGGTATTTTTGGGCTGAAAAATGGCTGGCAGCGAAAGGTTTAAGCGATTTTCACTGATTTTTGTTTGTTTGTTGCGGATTGTAAATGGGTTTTCGTATTAAATTTGTGTGTATATGTGCACTAGGTCTGACCTGATCAAACTTTTGTTATTTTCAATACAGACAGTGAAGGACTGAACACGGCTGTATTGTATTGTTTTGCTTCGTTTGTCGTTGCAGACTGAGCCGTTTCTCCTCATCAGTACTGTCGATCGTCTGCCCATGTATGGAGCTAGTCAGCCATCAGTCGTCTCCCTTTATAGTGAAGGTATGCATCCTTTTGTA
The DNA here is from genome assembly GCA_017654935.2 of Phymorhynchus buccinoides. Lineage (NCBI taxonomy): Eukaryota > Metazoa > Mollusca > Gastropoda > Neogastropoda > Raphitomidae > Phymorhynchus > Phymorhynchus buccinoides. The sequence goes on along the minus strand of CM065705.1, from coordinate 7,993,431 downwards.
CTGTTCCTAAGAGGGGGGGGGGGGGGAGGGGTACAACTAATCTGGACAAAGTCTGCCATAAAATGATAAACAGGGCTGCCTACCATGCCCCCCCTCTGTCCCTGAAATCCACTTTTTCTGTCTGGTGTCCCTGGAAACTGAGTGGAATCAAAAGTTGTTAGAACTTGTCTTGTTAGCTGACCTTACTATTGAACACGGGAACACACCCCAAAAAACCCCAGACACTTAACATTTTCTTCACAGACATTGTTACGATAGTGAAGAAAATTGAAACTTATGCTCTCAACCCATACAGTTTCTACTCACTCGTAGCTTTCGCCAAGCGTCTGCCTGGCTTCCTCAGCATTTGCACACTGAAGGTGGAGACTATGTTATACATAATAGATTACTGAACACCAAAGATCTAGCGTATTGAAGCACATTGGCACGAAAAAAAGTTATCAAGAAGACTGCAAAAACAAAAAATCCAGTCACAAAATATTTGCTACATCACAAAATAATCAAAACGATCGGAAGCGTTCGTTTTTGACCCTGATACAGTGGGACCTCCCTTATAAGACCTCCCATTATAAGACTCCCTCCCATAAGACCTGCTTCTCTGAGACACTGCCCTTTGTAAGTATTAAAATCACCTCCCTTATAAGACCCCTCCCTTATAAGACCCCTCCCTTATAAGACCTCAATTTGGATGATTTTTGAAGGTGTTATAAGGGAGGTTCCACTGTTCAAGAAATCGCGATGTTTGTCCCTGGAAATAAGTCTCGGTCTCCGGTTTTTAAGCAGTTTGTCCCTGGAAACTGCAAGAGGGGGTAGGCATCCCTGCCATAAACCGACAGCGACCATGTTCCGATGTGTCAGCCGAGGGCACCTAGTGCTCCGTTTCCATGTTGATGTCTTTGTGTTTTGTTTTGTTTTAAACCCTCCACTGTCCCTGCCTTTCTTTTCATTTTCTCTTCTTCTTTTTTAATGAATTCCCCCCCCCCCCCCCCCCCCCCCCCCCCGACACATTTTCTTTATTTCTCTCTTACATTTTTATGCGTGTGAACTACTGCAATGGAGATTATTTTGTGGTGAACGTTTAGTGTTATTTTTTATGCAAAAATGTCTGGGTTTCTGTCTGACCTAGTGTGTGGTGTATTGACTCATTCATTCCGTTTGGTGTGCTGTTTATGAATGTGAGTGCGTACGTCGACGTGTTCCGAATAAGTATGAAAGTATGTACCGATAAGGAACAAAAAATAGTATGCTTTAAATAAATACTGCTTGTCCTTCCATTTATACCCCCCTTGTCCCGAAAATCGAAAGTTAAATGGGCAAGGCCACCATTTCCATGTTTTGTTTTAGTTTTTGCGCCCCCACTGTCTGGAACTCCTTGCCTGTTCACCTCTGTCACAATTCAGCACTTCCCACTTTCAAATCCCAAATGAAAACTCACTTGTTTCAAAGAGCTTTCTCTCTTTAACTTTTCACATTAATTAGATGATTGAATGAATGTGTATGTTAGCCCAATTGCGTGTGAATCAGTGAATGTGAGCACCTTGAGTTTAATTCTAAAGAAAGGCGCTATATAAATACTACGTATTATTATTATTATTAATATTATTATTGTGTTAACAGGGCCGACGGTGACCAACAAGCACCGTCCAGGGTCCGGGTCGAGTCGCCACAGCCTTGATTCGCTTCAGGCCCGAAAAACCGAGACTGGGTGGAATTCCACCAGCACTGTGCTGTGTCATTTACAGTACGCCTTGCAGTCAGCACAAGGGTGAGTATATATACCTTGACTAAAAGACTCCAGGGTTCATCCCAACAGCCGAAGCTCCTGAACTCGAACACTTATGGTACAAATGTATCAGCTAGGGATGAGAATATCTCATTATGTGTGTGACCGTTTTTTATCACCCCGCCACGTGGGCAGCCACACTCCAACTTCGAAGTGACCCAAACTTAATTTTTTTTTTTTATACCAATTTTCCCCTTAAAAAAAAAAATTCCCCTTTATATCCGGACTAAATAGTGTCCACCTCCCTATGAGAGAGAGAGAGAGAGAGAGAGAGAGAGAGAGAGAGAGAGAGAGAGAGAGAGAGAGAGAGAGAGAGAGAGAGAGAGAGAGAGAGAGATTTCTATGAGAATTCCCAGGGATCTCACCTCGATTTGACCACAGAGAGAGAGAGATAAAAAGAGAGAGAGAGAGAGAGAGATAAAGAAAGAGAGAGAGAGAGAGAGAGAGAGAGAGAGAGAGAGAGAGAGAGAGAGAGATTTCTATGAGAATTCCCAGGGATCTCAACACCTCGATTTGACCAGA
>CM065705.1:7958626-7988626 GCA_017654935.2 Phymorhynchus buccinoides | reverse complement strand
AAATCATTGCGATGCGAATGAGTTAATAGGGAAGTGGACACTCAGTAGGGGGGAGAAAATGATGAAATTTATTCGGATCACATCTTATAGCCTAGGGAGTTTTAACCCTTTCATTGCCAATGTCGCATTTTAGCACCACAATGATTTTTACATCTATGTCACTAAAAGGCATCAAATTGGGGTCTGTTATCCAAAGACCCTGTTGTTTTTAGTTTTGGGAAGTAAGGATAGATCTTACTTTATCAGGGCTGCCAACCGTCCCCCCTAAGGGGTATTTGTCCCTGGAAACAGTCAAAAATGGCACCCTGTCCCTGGAATCCACTTTTCTGTCTGGTGTCCCTGGAAACTGAGTAGAATAAAAAAAATTGTAGAACAATCAATTGTCTTGTTTGCTGGCCTTGCTATTTATTGAACACAGGAACACCCAACACAACACTTAAAATGTTTCCTAACATGCATGTTGCACATAGGTTACTGAACAGCAAGGGACCTTGAATTATATTGAAGCACATTGGCACCAAAAAACATCAAGAATACAGAAAAAACAGTAACTGAAATGTTGCTTGATCATGAAATAATTGGAAGTTAATGCTCGTTTTGACCCTGATGCATGACATTGCGATGTTTGTCCCTGGAAATAAGTCTGTATCCCTGGTTTTTCTGTAGTTTGTCCCTGGAAACTGCAACAGAGGGTTGGCAGCCCTGCTTTATATATATATATATGACTCTGTGCCAAAAGGTGAGCACGGAGAGGGTCAGGTACTTACATTCTCAATAAATTGTCACATAACCTTCTGACTGTTGTGCTTATGTTATAAACATATAGACAAATGTCTGAAAAGACACTAGAGACAATATCAGCTTTGTAAGATCAGTAGTTGTTTAGTTATGTGACAATGAATGTCAAATCAGCCCCAAAATCTGGTCTTCAAAAGTGGACATTGCAAATAGTCATGATTTCAACAAGTGCTAGAACACACAAACTCCAGTAAAATTACTTGAAATTTGGACAGGTTATGCAAAAGTACCTCATTAGTAAACGCTAAAGATTGTAACATTCAAAAATGAAAGTTCTGTTAGTTATTAGGCTTAAACCAATGTTGATGACAAACATCATTTTTGATGTAATCATTCAACCAAAATCAAACTTCCCAACAATTTTCACTTATATAAATCCAAAATACATGAAAATGTCATGCTTTGTTGGAGCAGATATTACTTTATCATAGGAGTATAAAAGTATTTTTACAAAATATATTATTTTAAATAATATTGCACTTTCTCTTAAAGGTTCTGACTTAGATGTAACACTTGACATCTGTCATACCTAAGCTATAATGCTCAATAAAATCCTCAAGATATATATTTTTAACTTGCTCTCTTTTATTTTACAATTAAACTGTCATATAAAGTTGACCTCTACCCTTATTTAACACCAGCATGTTCATTTTTTTCTTCTGCACTAATCCAAATGTTCAATGTAATCATTTTACTGGACTTGATGTTTGTCATCAAGAAAATGTTAATTATCAAATTTAGCTGGTTTTATTGGTCTAACCATCTAATAAACAAATAAACACCACTTCAGTGGGTTTAGTAATTCATTTAGAGCACTTTGCAGCCTTCATAGAAAGATAAATGAAAAAATAGTGCTTAATGAAAATTATTAATGTAACTATGATGTTCGTCATACATGTCCTATGGTGTAAATAGTGAATTATGATAAATAATTCAACAGTTTAAAAAAAAAAACTTTATTCATGCAAGTTATTATTTTCTTTAAAGCATTCTGCTTACTGTAGTTGACAAAAATACAGTTATTCATAGACATTTTGGCCAGAAACTGGAAAATAAATTATGTAGGTAACTTTGATGTTTGTCATACATTTTTCACACATTGTGTAATAAAACAAAAACAATGACATGAATCAATTAATAGTTTGGTAGAAAATATTCAGTTAAGTTGTAATTGTTTTTTTTTTATGGCATCTTAAGTACTTAAAGACAGAATTAGTGTATTTGATACAACTTTCAAATGTAAAGTGATGACGAAGGTCATTTGTTACCGCAACAGACCCATAATAATCATCATACTAACAACAAATTTCAACAGGAAATGTCACAGACTAATAGCAAACAATGAAAACAACTTAACACAACAAGATTTGCTGGAGCTATGAGAAAATACTGTGACATAACACCATGGTTGTGATGTAATCATTGATGTTTGTCATCAGGTGGAGGACACCACATTATCACTATTTTCTCAGAAATCGGTTGAAAAATTGTCCTGCCACTTTGCACATGTTTTGCCTCATTTATATCCTTTCTAAATATGCATGTATTTAAATGGTATTAATAGTTTCATTTTTTACCCTCTATGTCCACTTTTCATGCCCACCTTTTGGCACAGAGTCATATATATATATATATAGCCTATATATATATGTCACAGAAGAATCCCTGATACTGCATATAGATTTTGTTCTCTACCCAGATAAGTTTAATAGAACTTTTTGGCTGAAATATGGCTGGTGGTGAAAGGGTTAAAAGATGAGGTCTTAATAGGGAGGTTTCACTGTATCTGTCCGTTTCTCTTCTTATTTCTCATTATGTCTGCATTTCTGGGTTGTTGTTTTTCTCAGCAACAAGATGCCTGTGTCAGTATCCTCCCAGTCCCAGCCCTCCAACCCCCGTGTCAAGATGCCCTTCAAGCACAACATCCGTAAACCATCGCAGGTATGGTGTGTGTTTGTGTGTGTGTGTGTGTGTGTGTGTGTGCTTGCATGCAGGTCTACTGTCAAAATGCTCTTGTGTGTGTGTGTGTGTGTGTGTGCTTGCATGCGGGTCCACTCAAAAATGCCTCTGTGTGTGTATGTGTGTGTGTGTGTATATACATGCTTGCATGCGGGTCCACTGAAAAATGCCTCTGTGTGTGTATGTGTGTGTGTGTGTATATACATGCTTGCATGCGGGTCCACTGAAAAAATGCCCGTGTGTGTGTGTGCTTGCATGTAGGTCTACTGTCAAAATGCTCTTGTGTGTGTGTGTCTGTGTATGTGTGGGTGCATGCATGCTTGCATGCGGGTCCATTGAAAAAATGCCTGTGTGTGTGTGTGTGTGCATACATGCTTGCATGCAGGTCTGCTGTCAAAATGCCCTTGCGTGTGTGTGTGTGTGTATGCATGCTTATATGCAGGTTTACTGTCAAAATGCCCTTGTGTGTGTGTCTCTGTGTGTGTGTGTGTGTGTGTGTCTCTCTCTGTGTGTGTGTGTGTGCGTGTGTGCACGAGTGTGTGGACTAAAGGGTCGTGCATCATACCTCGATTTGAGTTACTTATATCTACTAATGTTCCAGACCGGAGGTCGTTCAACAGATTTTCATTCACGTTGTTTGCTGCGTACGTGTTGCAGTCTCCGCAGCAGGAGCCAGCCCAGGAGCTGAAAGCCATGACGACCCTGGCGACCTATCACATGACGCAGATGCTGAACGCAGAGGTCGCGACCTTGAGCAGGAAGCATCAAGGTCGTCTGCAGAAAGGCAAGCTGAAGCCCCTGTACCCCGTGAGCGTCAGCGGGCCGTCTATACGACAGTGCAGAGGCATCCTGTCAGGTGAGTGGGTGTGCGGCACTACAGGGGCACCTCCCTATTATCTCATCAGGCATGGTAGACCTCCGTGAATCGCCGAAAATCTGCGAAACAGTTTGAAGCAAAATTACTTAAAAATGCATTGAAATTGCATGAAAAAGTGAAAATTTCACTCTCATTTATTGAATTTTATTGAATTTTCTTTGGCCCCCCTGGACCCCCGGCCATTTTCCTTGAAAACCACTTTGTCCCCACTACCATGCCTGCTCATTCAACACTGGCCGATTGCTTCCCTTTACAACCGTTCAACACGAATGTACGCTATAGCGTTCAAACATTCACACTTCACAACTCTGCGAAGCCAATTGCAACCCAATCTGGTATAGAAGTGTTCCTCTACGGTCCCTTAGTAGTTTTCAACCAATGAAATCACTTCTAGTCTATTTTTAGGATGGCATTCAATGCAAATGAGTCCCTACCCCTCTCTTCGTCTTCTTTGTCATGCTTTTTTCTGCTAATGATACAAATTTTGCTTTGGAATTATAACATTATGCTAGCTTTTATTATTATAAACAATACCGCAAATTTTCAAAACTGCGGTTAAGCATTATTTAAAAAATAATTTTTATGTAATGATGCAAACCTGCCTAGTGTTGAACGTTTGCGCGAAACATGTACGCTATAGCGTACATTAGTGTTGAGAGAGTTAACCCTTTCGCCGCCAGTCATTTTTCAGCCAAGAAATACCATTAAACTTAACTGGGTAGAGACAAAAATATTTCTGCAATATTGCGAATTCCTTGGTGACATGCATAACATTAGGCCTAACCTTACCTCCCCAAATGAAGAAAATAGGGTTTTCGGATAACAGGTCTGGATTGGATGCCTTTTAGTGACATGGGTGTTAAGCCATTGTGGTGCTAAAATGCGACATTTGCGGTGAAAGGGTTAAAGACCCCCCACGTCACGTGTCACATTCCCTCTTATGCTTGAAAGATTGCTGAAGACTTCTTACCAGCTATAAGAGGGAAAACACGTGAAAATCATGATTTTGACACGTGACGTGGTGGGTCTTTAAAGGGGCACCCTGACGGATGTTTTTTTTGTAAAAAACACGTCGAGGTCACCAGGAAAACACCCTTTACAGAGATGGCAACACTCACTTTGCTCTGGTTTCCTAGAAATTAAACCATCAAATCGGTGATTCCTTGGGGTGTGTTCTTTTGTGCATGTATGCGTGTACATGTTTGTGCCTGCATGCGCTCTTGCATGTATGTGTTTGTGTGTGATTGTACGAGGTGCTGGAAGTCAGATTCTTTCAGTGAAAGAGAAGGCATGTGCCTTCTCTTTTCTAATGGCCGCCTGAGTCGCTTAGACCAAATCATGAATTTTCCGCAATGCAAGCCTTTTTATTTACAGTTTACCAAAATGAGTTTCGCTCACAACAAAGGAAATAGATCCAATTTTTTTAAAACTGCACTACAAAGAAGAAAAGGCTTCAACCACCCTGAGTGTCCTCCACCCACCCCGTCCAAAATGGCTTCTCTCTCCGGCATCTCCGCCAAGGAGGAATCGCCATTTGGACGGTTTGATTTCTAGGAAACCAGAGCAAAGTGAGTGTTCCTATCCTTGAAAAGGCTGTGTTTCTAGTGTCCTCGACGCGTTTCTTGCAAAAACTCATCCGTCAGGGTGCCCCTTTAAGACCTTCCCTTATAAGACTTCCTCTAAGATGTGAACAGAAAAAATGTTACTGAGTTTGTTCGACCTTTATGTCCTGACAACTGAGTGATGACTACCTCCCTATTAAGACCCCTCCCTTATAAGACCTAATTTGGGTTGATTTTTCAAGGTCATTATCAGGGAGGTTCCATTGTATACATTTTGATGAAAACGTGTCCATATCCCGTACTCTGTATCACTCAAGACTCCTATCTAACACACCGTGTTTCAGATCAGTGCAAAATTTTAACCTGGCGCTCATTTAAAAAAAAAAAAAAAAAAAATGGCTATGAAATTATACATTAATATCCCGTAAAATATGCAGGTGTCCCATTTCCTTTTTTTGAAAATTGTCAGGTTTAACCCCTTGCATAGAAACATGTCATTTTGGGATTGAGAGAATGTTTTACTTTTACCTATGGTGTGTGTGTGTGTGTATGCGCGCGTGCATGCTTGCATGCGCGTGTGCTTGTTCAAAATGCACTAGCCCTATTTCAATGTCTAGAACATTGGTGCCTTTGGTGCCTCATGGGGCCTTTGTTATATAAAACTGGGCAGTTTTGTAAAACGAGATAAAAAAGGGGGCAAGTGAGAAGAGACCTGTGCGGAAATGGTTTGATTGAAAACTGAGACGATAAAAAGCGCCTGGTGGGGGTGGGGGAGGGAGATGGGAGAGTAGGGTTGGGTGGGGAGGGGGGGGGGGGGTGGGGTTGTAGAGGGGAGGAGGGGAAGAAAGAGCAGGAATGTGGGAAGAGGATATGCGTGATAATTGCAGGAAATGAAGGGAGGGGAAAATGTAGAAAAAATGTGGGCAGTGTGTTTGTGTGTGTGCGCGTGTGTGTGTGTTTGTGTGTGAGAGAGAGAGAGAGAGAGCACCATATTTTGCGGACTAGTGCAAGGTGATGCTGAGACCCCTGTGCCTTATAATGTGACTGATGAAATAATAAGAAAATAGTGTAACAAAATCTGAATTTTTGTGTTAAAGTTTTGGGGGGTGCGCCTTATAATCAGGCGTGCCTTATTCAGCGATGGCTTGGAGTCAAAATGGACTATCCTTACACTAGTCCATTGACATATTATTGAACTTGTTACGAAAACTAATAACTTGTATAAAAAAAAGACTTGAAATATAAAAAGCAAAACACCCTTTTTGTATGTCTGCTGTCATTGTTTGATACAAGTAATTAGTTTTTATGAACAAATTATACCACAAAACACTACCAACCCTCCATGCACTGTACAAAAGTGGCTTGAAAAGGCTTTATAGCTTAAAATGCCACTGTTAATAGTGGTGGATCCATAAAGGATGCCAGTGGTTCTACCCATAATGGAGATAATATTTGATCAAAGAAACCACAAACACCACTAACTGTGTATACTTTTTGAAGGTAGCTCTGTGCTATGAAAAGAATAAAATAAAAGTAAAAGTAAAAGATTGTGCTGGTTTACTTTTTGTCCCAATGGGGGACAGACAGTGTATGACCAAGTACATAGAGAGATCTCTTTCGAATTATGGAATTCTCGTCAGTATGTATATCTGCTAACAAACACTATCTTGTGGATCAACCCCAACAGGAAGACATTTCTAATAAAAGAATGGTGTTTTCTCTTCACTAGGCCGAAAAGTCCACAATTTAAGCAAACCAGCACAAGGTGAAAAGAAAAATGAAGAACATTTTGGGCAAAATAGATACCACGGCCGTTCAATTTGGATCGTTTAGTTCCCACATATGCGCTATCGTGAAACCCACTCACCTCCTCCTCTTTTGCATCTCCTTCCTTCCCCATCCATCCCTCCCTCCCATTCCTTGACCGTAGCAAGACTTCACGCGGCAGCAAAGGTAGCACGCAGGCAGGATTTCACAAGTGGGCTGCTACAGCCAAAGTTCTATTTGGTCGCTGGCAGCTTGCTTACTACACACGCGCGCAGCAGTGCAGCAAGGCTTGGTGGCTTGAAGAGTATAGCCTAGTAAAGAGTGTTCCTCTTTGCTTTGTGCTGTGGAGAAACTACACACTGACACTAGTTGTCTTTCAATTTAAATTGCTCAGCTACCGTTCGACTGAGCACCTAACTAACTACACACTTTAAACACAAGATGACTCTAGAACTTATATGTAAAAGCACACTTATCAACACTGGCTACTTTAGACAGAACACGCCGAGGAAAATGCCACATAAATCTGTGGTACTGAGGGAAAAACCTAGGCCTTTAAAATAGCGCGCACTGCTGTTCTATTCCAACCCTGACTGCTATAATGTACACAAAGCGTGGTTTATTAATTAACACTAATTACACCACAACTAGCTTTTGGTTCGAATCACTGTTCACACAATGCTGTTCACCACACACCTATGTATGCTCACACCAAAATGTTTGGCAAATCGAAAGTCTGTTTAGAAGCAGTGGACGAAAACATACGGAGCACAAATTCCACTCTGTTTTCCCACTTGTTTCTGGCGCTTCCAAGAGGTTGAGTCATTCGCATTTCCCGCCTCTGGAAGCCTAGCCGGCAGCAACTAAAGAGTCTGCAAATGCCAGTTTTGTAAAGCCGTGATACGTTATTAAAATGCGGAAATTGCGATTTCAAAAATGGAATACATGTGGGTAGAAAGAGCCAACCACTGAGGTGATCCTCTAATTAAAGGGATGCAAGTAAACCTTGTAGTGTAGCTACTCCCTGAACCCAACATGTAAAGAGCAGGAAAGTCAGTGCATAAAGAGTTGGCAGAGGATCCAATATTGGATGCCTGTCACGGCCCTGTGGCACACACCGAAATGGAATATCATTATGAACAAATTATACCACAAAACACTACCAACCCTCCATGCACTGTACAAAAGTGGCTTGAAAACGCTTTATAGCTTAAAATGCCACTGTTAATAGTGGTGGATCCATTATGGGTAGAACCACTGGCACCCATTTTTCTGTGCTCGTAACTCAAAAGAAAAGTATATATTTCTCTGTCATCTTTCATCATATTATTATTCTGATCGCTTCTCGGCCTTTTGGCTAAGACAGTGACTCGGGAACATAAATTTTTGTTTATACCCTGGTTGGTTTGTTCAGCCCGTCGTACATGGCGAAAGCCGAGAAGCGACGTTAAACTGAACTTCCATCATCCTTGGATTCCACAGACGTGTACACATTTTTCAATGAAAGCCACTCTTTAAACCAATAATGTTTTACTACTTTTTTTTCTCAGTACCGTATTTGTCGGACTATAAGGCGATATTTTTTCCCCAGACTGAGACCCCTGCGCCTTATAATGTGACTGATAAAATAGTAAGAAAATATAATAACAGAATCTGAATTTTGTGTAAAAGTTTGGGGGTGCGCCTTATTGTCCGAAAAATACGGTAGTTAACCCATTGACTGCCAGAGAAAATTAAAGGAAAAGCATTGGGCAAATGATGACTTGAAAAAGACAACTGATTGAGCGAATCTGGCAAAATGGTCTGGGGATATTACTCTCTTGACTGTGTTAGAGCAAAAGCCAGCATATCAGGGTTATTCCTTTTCATCTGATGACATCATCAGTGATGTCATGAAGTCAGTACGTGATACGTTGGTGGCAGTCAAGGGGTTAATAGTATGCTCAATGAGGCCACTGTTTTGTAATATGTTGGCAGAAACACAAACGTTGAAATTGTCCACAACCTTGTTTTTGACTATTTGTGAAGGAGTATCTGAAGGAAAGTATTTTCCATGATCATCCACTGACAACAGAAATGCTTCAGGAGAACATCAAGAGGGAAATGAGACGGATCTGAATAAAGAAGTGGACTTCTTCTTCTTCTTCTGTGTTCCCAGAATGGGTAAGGTACGTATGTGTCCGGTTTTCAGTTTTCACTGGTCTCCCCGCTGCGTACAGCCGACATTCCGATTTCGGAGGAGCTCAAAGGAGAAAAATTATTTGGGAGATTTTTGGGGAAAAAACTAAAAGGCAGGAGAATGGGCCAATAAGTCAGAAAGATAGTTGATGACAGAAAGCAAAAGGAAAAGGCAGAGTCAAAAAGAGTGGCAGATTAGAGGAAGTTACAAGCACAGAACTTCCAGAAGGTGGGGGAACTATTTTTACGAAAGACCCACCCAGTATCCCCACGGGGAGAGACTGGTGGGGGGGGGGGGGGTCGTCCAGCTCCCCGTATGGAGGCACGAGGCATCAACCACCACTGCCCCAGAGAGGTCTTATAAGGGAGGTTCCACTGTACAAGTTTGTTTGGGGGAATTTCACCAACGATAGTTTTCCTTCTTGTCTCTCTCTCCCCCCACCACAGAAACTCGATCGTACTCAGCCAGCGCCAGCCGCACGCTGCAGCGCCGGCGCCAGATCGTGTCTCAGTTGAAGTCGGGGGCGCTGAAAAGGACGCACAAGATCTCCGCGCTGACCTCCCCTGGCCGCAACAACAACAACGTCGGCGGCGATGACAACGAATTCGACGACGTCGAATCTGTGCATCGCGTTTCCGCCGCTTCCAGCGCGGAAGATTTGACGGTGGTGGAAGATAGAAGAGCGGCACGAGGAGGAGGAGGAGGGGGAGGAGGAGAGAAAAAGGAATTGGAGGAGGAGGATTTTCAAGCCGAGCTGGCTAGCATGGAGCGTGACGCTTTTTTGTTCGGTGTTGAGGAGATTGTGTGAGTATATGTGTGTGGGTGGGTCAGGGCTCCCAATCGTCCCGCAAAACAAGGGGTCCCAGGGACTCCTTCACTTACAGTATACAGGGTCCTAGAGGCGGGATAGAGGGTTCCAGTGGCATTGCGAATGCTAAAAAGAATTTTTCTAGTGCATCCCTGGGACCCCCTGCACATTCTTTTAGAGAGTCCTGTAGAATTTTAGTGCTTCATAGACCCCCAAATGGGGGCCCCTGGGAGCCCTGGTGGGTGGGAGGAGGGGGGAGAGGTAATGGGGGATGGGGGGGCACTGTGTGTGTGTTTGTGTTGGTCAGCGCTCTTTTCGCTGTTGTTTCAGGACCAACCTGGAACAAAAACTTCCTCACCCTCCATCAGCGACCGACCCTCTCTGTTTTCAAATTAAAGTTAAATCTCAGAACCCACCGGTTTCCCCCGTCATTGAAGCTCATGTTTCTCTCTTTCCCTCCTCTCTCTTACCCTTAGGTCTATTTCTCAAGTATGTGTGTGTGTTGTCTTCGTGTTCGTCTTTGCATAGCGTCTGTGTTTGAATGCGTTATGAATGTCTGTATGTGTGTGCATGCTTCGATTTGATTTCTATCAATATTTTGTGTTGTATGAATACTGTATGTTGTTGATATATATATATGTGTGTGTGTGTTTTGAATTGTATGTGTCTTCTCTCTCTCTCTCTCTCTCTCTCTCTCTCTCTCTCTCTCTCTCTCTCTCTCTCTCTCTCTCTCTCTCTCTCTCTCTCTCTCTCTCTCTCTCTCTCTCTCTCTCTCTCTCTCTTCAAGGACAGATTGTAAGATTGTAAGAATAGGCCTGGCCTAAAATCTCAATCCTTGCGTAATAAAGTTGTCAAGTCTCTCTCTCTCTCTCTCTCTCTCTCTCTCTCTCTCTCTCTCTCTCTCTCTCTCTCTCTCTCTCTCTCTCTCTCTCTCTCTCTCTCTCTCTCTCTCTCTCTCTCTCTCTCTCTCTCTCTCTCTCTCTCTCTCTCTCTCTCTCTCTCTCTCTCTCTCTCTCTCTCTCTCTCTTCAAGGACAGATGGTAAGAATAGGCCTGACCTAAATTCTCAATCCTTGCGTAATAAAGTTGTCGTCTCTCTCTCTCTCTCTCTCTCTCTCTCTCTCTCTCTCTCTCTCTCTCTCTCTCTCTCTCTCTCTCTCTCTCTCTCTCTCGCTCTCGCTCTCTCTCTCTCTCTCTCTCTCTCTCTCTCTCTCTCTCTCTCTCTCTCTCTCTCTCTCTCTCTCTCTCTCTCTCTCTCTCTCTCTCTCTCTCTCTCCCTCTGTCTCTCCCCCTACAAAAACTACCCCCCCCCCCCCCATGACCCCACCAAGACAGCCCGCCGGAACCTAGGCCTTCCTGCTTTTCATTTTATTCAGGTTTCACCCTTGTACACTGTATTAAAATGAAAAATTTGTAGAAAAAAAAAATGTCATGAATTTTTCATCCATAATCAAGACAAACGATTGATTGTTTGCTACAATTTCTTATGCCATCTTTATTTTAACGATATTGAACAAAGGGTGAATACTCTCTTTCTAATTAACTCCCCTCCACCAAAGTTGATTACGATGCCAATCACCTAGCAGTGCGTCATAAAGGCGAACTTGCCACATTCTTTTTTGAGAATTATGCTTTGTTTGTCTCACTTTGGTTCTGGCCCACGCACTGCTAGGTGATTGGTATCGTAATCAACTTTGGTGGAAGGGGAGTTAATTAGGAAGAGAGTATTCACCCTTTGTTCAATTTCGTTGTCTCCTCTCTTGGCCTCACTATTTCATTCTTTGATTAAAACCATCTTTATTTTAATTTAAAAAATGTTATCGCTATCTTTTCCAGAGAGGACAGGAAAGAACACGTGAAGGAGAACAAGACAGACGACAACGGTGATGACGGAAAAGACAGGCGCGAAAGAGAACAGAAGGACAGATCCGAGGACAGACGGAGCGCCGCGGGGGACAGGAAAAATGAAGACAAAGACAGGACAGGAATTGTTGTTGGAGACAGGGGAGGCGGTGTAGAAGACACGACGAAAAACGACCTTCAGCGCGAACCAGGGGACACGAAAGACAGATTATGGGGTGATGAAGAAGAGTCAGGAGACAGGACAGATGTCCTACAGGACAGGACAGATGTCCTTCGGGACAGGAAAGACGCCGCCGGAGAGGAACCGGAAATGAGTTTGGCTGATGGTCCCGCCTCGCGTTTAGCGGAGCAAAGTGAGTATGGTTTGAAGAGACGACGCTGTTAATGTGTATGTAGGTGTGTTGTGTGTATGTGTGTTTTCAATTGTATGTGTTTCTCTCTCTCTCTCTCTCTCTCTCTCTCTCTCTCTCTCTCTCTCTCTCTCTCTCTCTCTCTCTCTCTCTCTCTCTCTCTCTCTCTCTCTCTCTCTCTCTCTCTCTCTCTCTCTCTCTCTCTCTCTCTCTCTCTCTCTGTATGTCACTTTTGTGTGTGTGTGCCGATTTTACTTTACGTTTCAATTTCATCCCTAGCTGGTGCATTTATGCCATAGCGTTCAAGTGCTTCAGCTGTTGGGATGATCCCTGGAGTCTTTAAGCCAGGGTAAGACAACAACAACAACAACATTTATGTGAATGTGTGTGTGTGTGTTAATCTGCGCATGTGTGTCTGTGTGTGTTTGTGAATTGCACACAGTTTGTACATGTGTATTAAGCTAGTTTGTGCATGTGCTCATGTATTTGGTCAAAATTTACCCCCCCACCCACCCCTTCCTTCCTCAACAGTCACACAAAATTCGCATGCAAAAAAACCACACCAAAAAATTGGGTGGCGTGCCTCTGGCTGCGACGCGCTCTCGAGGTGGGAGCAACCTGAATTTCACAGACACCTCTGTGACTATAAAGTACCTAATAACTAATACGTAATGTGTGGGATTGTGGTGATGCCTCTATGTGTATGTTGAATCTTTGTGTATGTGTGAGTGTGTGTGTGTGTGTGTACAGTAATATGTGTGTGTGTGTGTACAGTAATATGTGTGTGTGTGTACAGTAATGTGTGTGTGTGTGTGAAACTACGAAAGTATGACTGTACAGTGTACATTTAACTTTTTATTAACTGTTCTTTTTCTTTGTTTAACAATATGAGCAGCAAGCCTGGAATGCGCACTATAGAAGTGTTCTTTATTATTATTATTATTATTATTATTATTATAAAATAATAATTTTTTAACCCTTTCACCGCCAAAGTCGCATTTTAGCACCACAGTGATTTAACACCTATGTCACTAAAAGGCATCAAATTGGGGTCTATCATTCAAAGACCCTATTGTCTTAGTTTTGGGAAGTAAGGATAGACCTTATTTTATATATGTCACAGAAGAATCCCCAATACTGCAGATGGATTTTGTTCTCTACCCAGGTAAATTTAATGAATGTTTTTAGCTGAAATATGGCTGGCGGTGAAAGGGTTAAATGTTGTCTTTATATTCTATTATTTAAAAAAAATCCCTGTCTATATCTGCCTGCGAAATGAATAAGTGAGGGTTTTTTCATCTCGGTGTATAACTCCCTACTGGTCCTGGCTCATTTCCAAATCAGTGTCCCCCGAGGAAGTTGTTAATCAACAACGAAATATCGGGAATAACTGTGTGCTAGTTTTTCTTCTTTTTTTTTATCAAAAGTTATGCGTCTATAATCTATACTCCCCCCCCGTGGGGATACCGGGGAGGCTTGTATAAATAGTTCCCCCACCTTCTAAGTTCTGTGCTTGTAATTAACTTCCTCTAATCTGTCACTCTCTTTAACTCTGCCTTTGCTTACTGTCATCTACTATCTTTCTGCCTTTACCGGTCCATTCCACTGCCTTTTTTCACGAATTCAAAAACATTTCCTCCTCCAGTCGAAGTCAGACTTGCTGGGCCTGACTATTTCTTAGGTAGGCGCATGACAGCGGCATGACGCATCTGCGCTCATATTTAACAGGAAACTGAACGATCAAAGAAGAATATAATCTATAATATTTTTTTCTATGCATATCTGTTTTAACCAGACTCGAGGGACCCCCAGGACAATGAACGCACTCCCAGTCCCATCTCCAGCCCTCTGGGAAAATCCACGCCTATGCCCGACCACAGAAGAACTGCGAAAAGCAACAGCCGAAAATCCTCCGCGGCTTCTGCTACTGGAAGCAGCAAAAAAACCACGCCCAGGTCTCCCGTAGAACAGAGAAACACCACCACCCCTACCTCAAAATCGGAAAACGGACGTTCGCCGGAACAGAAAGTTGGAGCAGCGATATTGGGGAAAAAAGATAGAGAAAGTTCGGAGAAAAACGTTGAGCGTGCTCTTCTCAGTAGCTCGGTCCCTGTCTCTGCGAGCGAGAATGGTCAATCTCCCGAGCTGGGGTCTCTTCGCGCTTTCTCCGCCAATGAAAAAGGTTCTCTCAAGGTGAAGTCCCCTCTCGCCGTCTCCACCAACGAGAGTGGAGCTCTCAAGGCGAGATCTCCTTCGACTCTCTCCACCAACGAGAATGGTTCTCTCAAGGCGAGATCCCCTGTTCTTTCAACCGACGAGAACGGTTCTCTCAAGGCAAAGTCTCCTCTCACTCTATCTACCAACGAGAACGGTTCTCTCGGGGCGAGGTCACCCGCCGTATCCACCAATCAAAATGCTTCTCCCAAAACGAGCTCTCCTCCCGTGGTTCCTACCAATCAGAACGGTTCTCTCAAGAAGATGAGATCTCCCCCAGCCAATGAGAACGGTTCTCTCAAGCCAAGGCCTTCTCCCATTGGTCCTCCACCCAAGGTCAAACGCCCTGTCAGCGCCGGGGTCAACTTCTCCTCCCCTTTCTCCCACCTCCCCACCTCCCCTCTCAAGGCCCGGCCCCAAACGGCGGCGGTGGCGGCGAAGACCGTGCGCTTTGCCGACCAGGTCCACTCCTCGGACGGGAAACACCGCCGCGTCTCCAGACCCGACAACCCCTGGTTGGACAGCAAGAGCAGAGGGCGAAGGTCGGGAGACAGTTAGGGATGCATTGAGAAAGGCTATAGTGTCTGTGTAAAGTGTAGAGTGGCACAGTGGTAACGCGTTCGCTTCGTGTCAAGTAAACCCGAGTTCGAACCTGCGGTACAGGGGAGTTTTCCTCTCACTTTGCACTAGGCCTTGCGGTCTGAATGTGGAGTCTTTCGGATGAGATGATAAACCGAGGTCCCGTGTGCCCATGCGCTTAGCACACGTTAAACCCAGTGGCAACGAAAAAGTTGTCATTTGGTCAAAATTTACCCCTTCCTTCCTCATCAGTCACACAAAAAATCGCATGCAAAAAAAAAAAGGGTGGCGCGCCTCTGACTGCGACACGCTCTGCAGGTGGGAGCGACCTGAATTTTACAGAGACGCCTCTGTGACTATAATGTACCTAACCTAACCTTAAAGGGCAAAGGTCGGAAGACAGAGTGCATTGAGAAAGGCTAGGGTCTGTGTAAATGTTTCAGTAGTACTGTAAAAACAAGCGCAAAATCGCAATAGTTTGTGGCACGCGGTCTATTTTTACCACTCCAATCATGAGTCACCTCCCCTGGCTTTTCAATAATTTTAATCTGTAAACCAGAATGTTATCTCTGCACCCTTTCGTAACTTTTTATATCTTTTGGAAAACATTTAAGACTATGTATCCTACTTATACTCATCAAAAGAAGCACCGCATACTCGTCGTGTCTGTTGTAGTGTCTGTATTACGTATGTTTATTATTTTGTACGCTTTTAAAATACATCATTTTAAAGTGCGGCCTCAATTTGAAGTGTAGCCTCGATTTGAAGTGCGACAATTTTGTGAAAATGTGCAACAATTTTGGACCGACCGACCGACAGACAGACAGACAGACAGACCGACCGACCGACAAAGTGAGTTATAGGTTTGTGGCTTGAGCCACAAACAAAAATTTGAGTATATTTTCCCCACCAGACTGGGCCCCCTGCGTGGTGTATATAATATGACTAATAAAATAGTAAGAACAAAAATAATTCTGAAATGTGGGTAAAATTTAGAACGGGCACGTGTGTGTGCGCATTATTGGCCACCGCAGCTAGGGTTGTTAACTCCCTTGACGGTGACAGTTAAGCCCTTGTTGGTCAGTATCCAAAAGGGCATTCACTCTTGCAAAAGGCAGCCATTCAGTGGCCTCAAATAGGGTTACTGGCGAGAGTTGTCATGTCATATGCCCTTGTTTGGTCAGTACTCGAGCATCTTCCCCCATCCACCAAGGGCATTCACTCTTGCAAAAGGTGTTCTTTGTAGTGGCCAATACAAAGGTGCGCCTTATAGTCCCAAAAAATACGGTAGTAATCTACAACAGAAACCACTTAAAATTAAATAGACCCAGGCATGGGAATTGTCTGCGAATTTTTTTTGAAATTGTTACTAAATACTTCGTTTTTGTTAATAAATACTTCAATTGGGGGGCTTTTCAGAGTTTTTTGTCTCTGACAGTTCCCATGCCTGTAGACCACATAAAGACCACAAGGCGTTCAGATACATCGAAAACGTATGTTTACCTTTATACGAAACGTCTGTATATTGACTTTCATTAAAGGACCAAATACTACCTGAACGCCTTGTGGTTTTTATGTGAGAAACCACTTACTTTATTTTCCCTTCTTGAAGAGGACATAGTCACTATGACACAGTGGAACCTCCCTTATAAGACCCCCTCCCATGTAAGACCTACTTCTCTGAGACATTGCCCTTCTTTGTAAGTATTCAGTTACCTCCCTTATAAGATCCCTCCCTTATAAGACCCCTCCCTTATAAGACCCCTCCCTTCAAGACCCCTCCCTTATAAGACCTCATTTTGGGTGATTTTTGAAGGTCTTATAAGGGAGGTTCCACTGTAATGACATTTACTTCAGTCAGCGAAAAGAAACTAGGGAGAGCTGGACAAGCAGGGGATCTTCGAAGAGGAGAAATCTTTAGTTTTTTTTTTTTTTTGTTGCTGTCCCATCTTCTGGGCCGTACAGTGGCGTTGCTCCCACGCCGCTCATTCCGATTCCCAATTCGCAGCCACACCTCCGCACGTTCAGGTCGCAGAATCCGAGACCAGCAGTTCAAGGGGAGCGAATCTATGTTCGTCCGTCAAAAGATGAGAAATCTTGACCATTAAGTTTTTCGGCCATGTACTTATTATTATTAGGCCTTGTGTGCATTAGATCCGCAATATGCAAGTTCCGTACAGAAACCCTGTACACTTATAATAATAATAATAATAATAATAATGGAATTTATATAGCGCTCTTTCTCACATGAGCTCAGTGCGCTTTACATTGATAACAAGAACATTAAAGGCAAACAAATAATTAATCATTAGAAAGTAAAATAAGCACGATGCTTACACACAACGTTCTCTTACTTCCTTACTCACACACACACACACACACACACACACACACACACTCACATACACACACATGCATGCGCACACGCACACTCGCACACAATTAATTATACAAGAGTAAAATAGTTACAACATGAACATTCTAAGAAGAAACATAGAGACCACATTCACATCTTCAATCAAGTTTGAATACAATACTGCAACTTGAAATAAAATCATACTGCCATCGCCATCGACATACCAATTACATGACTAATTATAATAGACAAATTTTGCAAAAACAAAAATACCCTTCTACCTCATTTACAAGCATTTAAAGTTTACAAGACGTAGACATTCTACATACAAAATACGAATAATAAAATAATTGTAAATACATTTTTTACAAGATTTCTGCAATAAAACGGCCCCCCCCCCCCCCCGCAACACACACACACACACCTCACACACAAACAATATATATCACAAATAAGCGGATGGGTTTCCGCATGTAATGGACACACTCTTTCATATTTCTTACTTCCAGAGTTTTTTGTTGTTTTTGCGGATTGCGCACGGGTTTCCATGCAGAACTTCCGCTTATAATGAGCACACAGCCTTAGGCCGTGTACACACAATAAGCGGATATTCCATGCGGAAACCTGTGCGCAATCCATAAATAAGTGAAACGAAGAAGGGAAAAGATTTGGCACACGTGTCCGAATTTCCCCCATATATATATCCCCACGTGTCTGAATTTCCCCTATATATATCCCCACGTGTTTGAATTTCCCCTATATATATCCCCACGTGTCCGAATTTCCCCCATATATATATCCCCACGTGTCTGAATTTTCCCTATATATATATATCCCCACGTGTCTGAATTTCCCCTATATATATCCCCACGTGTTTGAATTTCCCCTATATATATCCCCACGTGTCTGAATTTCCCCTATATATATCCCCACGTGTCCGAATTTCCCCCATATATATATATCCCCACGTGTCTGAATTTCCCCTATATATATCCCCACGTGTCTGAATTTCCCCTATATATATCCCCACGTGTCCGAATTTCCCCTGTATATATCCCCACGTGTCCGAATTTCCCCTATGTATATATATCCCCACGTGTCCGAATTTCCCCTATATATATCCCCACGTGTCTGAATTTCCCCATATATATATATCCCCACGTGTCCGAATTTCCCCTATATATATCCCCACGTGTCTGAATTTCCCCATATATATATATCCCCACGTGTCCGAATTTCCCCTATATATATCCCCACGTGTCTGAATTTTCCCCATATATATATATCCCCACGTGTCCGAATTTCCCCTATATATATCCCCATGTGTCTGAATTTCCCCATATATATCCCCACGTGTCTGAATTTCCCCATATATATATATCCCCACGTGTCCGAATTTCCCCATTATATATCCCCACGTGTCCGAATTTCCCCTATATATATCCCAACGTGTCCGAATTTCCCCTATATATATCCCAACGTGTCTGAATTTCCCCTATATATATCCCAACGTGTCCGAATTTCCCCTATATATATCCCCACTTGTCCGAATTTCCTCTCTATATATCCCCATGTGTCCGAATTTTCCCTATATATATCCCCACGTGTCCGAATTTTCCCTATATATTCCCCCATATAGTACAGTGGAACCTCCCTTATAAGACCTCCCATTATAAGACTCCCTCCCATATAAGACCTACGTCTCTGAGACATTGCCCTTTGTAAGCATTAAAATTACCTCCCTTATAAGACCCCTCCCTTATAAGACCTCATTTTGGATGATTTTTGAAGGTCTTATAAGAGATTCAACTGTATATGCGGAAACGTTTATCCTTCTTTCTCCCACTTATTTAGGGTTTTGCGTACAGAACTTACGCGTCTAATGTGAACCCGGCCTTACTCCCTAAGCAGTGTTGATTTTGATGCAGAGATATGATAGAGACACCCAAAACTTCCATCTGACGGTGACCCACTGTTGTTGTTTTGGTTTTTTCCAGATCATTTATGTCATTAAAACGTAGCAATTTTTTACCTGATCCTTGGGCGCTTTTTTTCTCAAAACAATGCTAACAAAATTATTATTAAGTGAGGCCTGGAATGTCCAGGTGCTCCTCCTCCCCCTTCCCTCTCCCTCCCCCCCCCCCCTCCCCCTCCCCTCTCCCTCCCCCCTCCCCCTCCCTCCCCCCTCCCCCTCCCTCCCCCCTCCGACTATTCTTGTCTGATGTTTGTTTCATTTTCACACCCTTCTGTTCAATTACATGGGTGGAACTTTTCCTGGTGTGCAAGGATTTCCTGTTTTTGAATTTTATCAGAAAAGGAAGTTCCTTTTTTTTAATCTCTCAAACAAGATCTTTGTGTGGTCTACTGTTTTTCAATCACTTTAAAATAAGCATTTGTATAAATTGTGGAAAAAGCAAACAAAAATACCTTCATAGATCAGTTTTTGCTTCAGCTGCACGGGGACATTACCCCTGGACCCCAGCCTTTCAGTTTTTTGTAATTTTGTGTAGTTGCACCCGTGCAATTATGCTTGTGTCAGAAAACAATTGCTGTATATTCAGATAATGTCTTGGTAGTTTATAAACTTTTTTTAAAAGTTTTCCTAGCGATGCAGCGAGAACTATTGTTTTTGGTTTTTGTTTTTTCCATGGTCCGTCCGTGCATGCGTCTGATCTCGTGCAAGGGAACTTTGCATCCATTTGGGTTGAGCCTTGTTTGAAATGACATTTTTGTTCAACCACTCAAGATAATTTATTGCAGAATC
Organism: Phymorhynchus buccinoides; assembly: GCA_017654935.2. Classification (NCBI taxonomy): domain Eukaryota; kingdom Metazoa; phylum Mollusca; class Gastropoda; order Neogastropoda; family Raphitomidae; genus Phymorhynchus; species Phymorhynchus buccinoides. Next base: position 7,968,551 of record CM065705.1, on the reverse strand, counting down.
AAAATTGTTTTGTTTGCCAAAGTCGTGTGTATATTATTGGATTGAACAATTACCTGTGACCTTGATTTGTCCCAGTGGATTTACTGTTAAATATGTATAGCAATATATGTGTTAATCATCTGCATCCAGACAGTTAGCAATAGTGTGTGCGTGTGTGTGTTGTGTGTATGTTCATCCAAACAATAACTTTTGATGTAACAGGATTTCATAAATCGTTTTTAACCCTTTCAACGCTAGACATTCCTCAGCCAAAATTTATCATTAAACTTACCTGGGTAGAGAAAAGATTTCGTCTGCAATACTGGGGATTCCTCTGTGACATGCCTACAATAGGGCCTATCCTTACCTCCCAAAATTAAGAACATAAGGTCACTGGATACCAGACCCTCATTTGATGCCTTTCAGTAACATGGGAGTTAAATTATTGTGGTGCCAAGAGGCGACAGTGGCGATGAAAGGGTATTGGTGTTTTTTTTATGTCACTGTCACATTATTTTACCAAAATTGTAATTATTATTATGACGATGTCATTTATCTGTGATACTGCTGCCAAATAATGTCTGTATTCAGCGAATAAAGTGTGTGTTGCGTGCGTGAGTGTGTGTGCGTGTGCGTGAATGTGTTTTAGTCTAAATAAACAAATTATATAACAGGATTTCATAAGATACTTTTGTTAAATTGTTTAGCAAGTAATATATCTTAGCTGTGATACCTTCCGTTGATTCTGCCAGTAATTATGCATATTGATTAAAATGGGCAACCTTTAACTGCTGATTTTTTATAACACACACTCATTTTTTCATGTGCTGACATATTTGAGTAGAGCTAAGAATTACTTGTAAGTCGCTCATTAATTTATTTCCCATGTTATTTGATCAAACTTGAGTTATTATGTCTTTCAGTCATGTACTCTGTATCTTTGTAAGATGCTTGCATCAAGTGTTAAGCATGTGCTATTCTTTTCTTTAAAAAACAATATGTGATGCAATTTTTTTTCTTGTATGTGCGAATGATGTAACGCATGTATTTGTGTAGTTACGGAAGTTCTCAGTCATTATTTTAATTTCTCTCAGAAAATAAAAATAAAAAATTCATCCAAAAATATTAACCGGCTCATACGATGACAGTGGCGGTACCTGATAGCCGATGAGGTTTAACCGAGGCGTGGTTACCGCTACACATATCTGTATTGTTAAAAACTCGGGACTTTACTGGTGTTGCACTGCCTCCGGGCATTGCAGCCAGTATTGTTCCCACCATCTTTGTATTTACAAATGTCCCATATCATATGTGTCTATGACCGAGAGGACGTAAAACATTTTCATAAAAAATATTAATCTGTATATTAAAATGAAAAACAGTCTATTTTCTGAATTAAAAAAATAAATTGTTTTTTGTAGCAAAACAAATCACCGGAAGTTTTAATTAAACAAAACTTCCGATGGTGGTGGAAAATCCTGGTGGAAGGATTTCTTGAAAGAAGAAGAAGAAGAAGAATAGGGCTTTAGAACGTTTTGAAAGAGTAAAAAATAGATCATGGTGATAGTTTTGAAGGAAATTTGTAATACATTGTATTGTATTATCTTCTAGTCTAGAAATTCAGGCTGGAGAGTGCGTCACTGCCAGTGCAGTGCCACCCTCTTTTTAATTTTGGGAGTTCATTATTTCGATGTTTGGTTAAAAGGAAGTAAAAACAACTACTGTGTTTTGAATTGTCAATGTGTGCCAAAAAATGCTCCTGTCTCTGAATGAAATGCATTTCATGATTAGAAATAATCTTAGCGGTTGGGTGATTTTAATTCTGATGATTTGGAAAGTAATGGAATTGTATGTATGTCCATGTGTGTGCGCGCGCATGGGTGGGTGTGACTGTGTGTGTGTGACTGTTTGTGTGTGTGTACGTGTCTTTTGTTTTTTGTCTGTCTTTCGTGTCACATGTTTTGACAGTGACTTTGAGAAATCAATCATTTTAAGGTTCTTTTAAAATAAAGGGAGTGTTAGGGAATTCCTGTTGATAAAATTTGGAAGAATTTATAATGATTTTGATTGGGAAAAAACAACAACCCAACTTTGTAGGCAAAACAAATTTAATCAGTTGTGTACTGTACTGTACTTGTTTGAATGTGGCTGCCGCCATTGGAAATTGATCTGCTTCAAAATGCTCAGAGGCTAGAAACCCCCTTTATTTCCTTCTTTCACATGTATCGTTTTTAATATTTATTTTTTGTTTTTACATCTGCATCTTTGGCTTCTATCGTGTCCCGTTTTTTCACTCAGCAGGGGCGGATCTGGGGTGTTTCCAGGGTTTCCAGACCGGGCCCCCCCCCCCCCCCCCCCCCCCGGCAAAATTTAAAAAAAATAAAAAAGGAGGTACCCCCCCCCCCTCTCGCCAAAAATGTATGTTCAATAGAAGGGTGGAAAGTGCGAAAATGACTGGATTTTTTGGCTTAATAGGCAGTAATATGCCAATGTAGCGCCCCGCAAATAGTGTGATTGAGTGTTAAGGCCTTCGCACACTAGCATCAGGCATCAATTGTTTCTCAGAGCAACGCCTTGACGCGTTGACGCCTGCATCACAGCACACATTGTAGCATAGAGGCAGTGGTGTTCTCACACACGACTCTTGTCGCTTCGCCTCTTGTCGCGCGAACTTCCTTATTTGGAAAGCAAGGAAAGATTACTTTAGCGTCAGACGCTTTATTTCGGGTTCGAGCAAGTCTGCCATTTTGTTTCTTCAATCAGAGTTATGGTCCTTCCGTCCGTTGTGATTGGCTAGTTTCACGATCTCTGCGATCTTGAGCATCAAACTTAGAGCCGGTTCTATTCTCGAGCAACAAAAAATCGCGCAGCTACGCATCAAAAATCCTGCCGCGCCACGAATCTCTCACACGCAAGCGGCGCATCAAACTGCGCCTTGCAGCAAAAAATCGCCGCGATCTCAAGATCTTGACGCTAGTGTGCGAAGCCCTTTAGAAGGCAAGGTAGGCCGTGAAAGGAGTTTCTGGAACACCCCCCACCCCACCCCTGTGCCTTAGGATGTACCTTAAAAAAGGTACAGCGGCCCGCGACAGGTGTGTTTGAGGGCAAGGCAGAAATGCTGAAATGCTCTCAGTGTCGTGGTTAAGTCACGATTGGTTTCGAGACTTGGTTGCCTGCCCTCCCCCCCCCCCCCCCCCCTCCCTCCCCCCTGCTCAACAAAACTTCCGATGGTGTTGGAAAATCCTGGTGGAAAGATTTCTTGGCTGGCTATGTAGCTCACTTAACCAACCAGCGGAACAACCCCCCCCCCCCCCCCCCCCCTACGAATAATCTGGTCCGCCCCTGCTCAGTAACTATAACTACTATGTTCCTTTTTAAACCTAGTTCGTGTCGCTCAAGCTGCCTAATGTTGTTTATATTTATTTTATGGTTATTGTGAAAAGATTACGTGTAAACGAGGCATTATCATTGCATTTATGGTGTTTTGTGTTTTGTTTGTCAAGTAGTTTGCTTCTTTTAAAAAAAAATTCTTCTGTGTAATTATAAAAATCTCAATTTTAGAAGATGATGCTTGTAATTGTGCATATGCACGTACACACGCTTACAGTATTCAGTTATGCGTACAGACATACACGCTTACGTGCGCGCACGCGCGCACACACACACGCACACAAACACACACACATATTGCTTTTGCATTTGTTGATATAACTATTAATCTCTGAAACCCAAACCTCTGTGATAATGTATTTTATGTTCTATGGTTTTTGTTTGACAAATTCAAAAGAATCAGAGATGTATAAATCTCAATTAAAAATTGTAAATGAAACCTAAATTGTGTGTGTGTGTGTGTGTGTGTGTGTGTGTGTGTGTGTGTGTGTGTCTTAACCACTCTGCCACCTTTCTCCCTGTTTTGTTTAGGTCATAGTCAGATGCGTCGTACTTGCACACACATGAATACACATATACACGCGCACACTAACAACATGTGTGCACAAACATACACACACGCGTACGCTCAACACACACACACACACACACACACGCGCGCGCACACGCGCACACACACACACACACACACACACACACACACACACACACACAGAGAGATTCAAATGTTTAATTCTCCTTTATCAGCTCACACAAATCCAGCAGAGAGCGAGAGAAAATGCAAATCACAGTCACTGCAACTCGACCTCGGGAGAGAAAAAACATGATTTTTTTTTAACTTGTTTGTTGTTATGAATTGAAAGCCTTATTATGAAATGCTAAAATGCCCGGCCTGCCCTTGTGTGGAAAAGAATGAGCGCACGTAGTAAAATGTTTCTGAAAACGGGTCGAAATTCTTTTTTTAACCCTTTCACAGCCAGCCATATTTCAGCCAAACATTCCCATTAAATTTACCTGGGTAGAGGACAAAATCCATCTGCAGTTATTGGGGATTCTTCTGTGACATAGCCTATATAAAATAAGGTCTATCCTTACTTCCCAAAACTAAGACAATATAGTGTCTTTGGATAATAGACCCCAATTTGATGCCTTTTAATTATATAGGTGTTAAATCACTGGTGCTAAAATGCGACTTTGGCGGTGAAAGGGTTAATATAATGGAGACAGCTTGCCAAAGATACATCCACACTCTCTTATAAGCTAATGGGACTGCAGTATAAATGTAGAAAGGGTCAGGTATCATAATTACAATTATTTCAGCGATGGTTAAAGGTGCACCCTGACGGATGAGTTTTTGCAAGAAACACGTCGAGATCACCAGAAAGACAACCTTTTCAAGGATCGGAACACTCACTTTGCTCTGGTTTCCTATAAATCAAACCGTCAAAATGACGATTCCTCCTTGGCGGAGATACCGGAGAGAGAGAAGCCATTTTGGATGGGGTGGGTGGAGGCGGAGGTTGAAGCTTTGTCTTCTTTGTAGTGCAGTAAAAAAGAAACGAGAAGGTATTTCCTTTGTTGTGAGCGCGAAACTCCTTTTGGTAAACTGTATAAAATTTCAAGAAAATAAAAATAAAAAGGCTTGTATTGCGAAAATTTCGTGCAAGCGATTTGGTTATAAACTCAGGCGGCCATTATAAAAGAGAAGGCGTGGCGCCTTCTCTTTCACTGAAATAAATTGACTTCCTGCACCTCCGCCAAGGTGGAATCGCCGATTTGACGGTTTGATTTTTAGGAATTCAGAGCAAAGTGAGTGTTGTGATCTCTGTAAAGGGTGTTTTCCTTGGTGATCTCGATGTGTTTCTTGGTAAAACTCATCCGTCAGGGTGCCCCTTTAAACTTCCAGTCAAGTGGACAGGAAAACTCCAGTCATCTACATAACTCTCGAACGAAATACGTGCAACAGGCATCAACATCTAATACAGTGGAACCTCCCTATACGACCTCATTTTGGATGATTTTTGAAGCTCTATAGGGGAGGGGTCTTATAAGGGAGATCATTTTGATACTTACAAAGAAGGGCAACGTCTGAGAGAAGTAGGTCTTAAGTGGGAGGGAGTCTTATAAGGGAGGTTCCACTGTACTTACTACCTGTGTTGACTGTCCGTAAAGACGCATTCATGAGTACACGCCCTGGGCCTGTATTCACGTTGAGATAGCATGAGACTTAGCATCATGCTAACTTAGAAGCTCTTCCAAAAGTCCTATTAAATTCTATAGGACATTGGAAGAGCTTCTAAGTTAGCATCTTGCTAAGTGTCATGCTATCTCAACGTGAATACAGGCCCAGGATTATAAGTTTAATAGATAAGACAAGAACAAACAACCCTATGACATTTGTTAATGCGCGTACATAAGAAAAAAATAGGAGCAAAACATATTAGGCCTACAATACTGCACGCACACTGGCAAATGAGAAGAAAGATAAATCTAAAAAAAAACTAAAAAAGTAAAGGGGTCAACTGCAACATACTGTTCAACAACAATAACAAATAAGATACGCTAATAACAGCAACAAGTAAATAAAACCGTGTAGTGAACAGTTTTTAAAACACACAAAAAAGACACGTTTCGTAATATGAAGTATTGGGTAAAAGTTCTAAAAAAAGATTTCATGCTTCAGAACAAGAAGACATAAAAAAAGGTCAGGGCTCCCACTCGTCCCGCAAAACAAGGGGTCCCAGGGACTCCTTCACTTACAGTATAGAGGGTCCTAGAGGCGGGGTAGAGGGTCCCAACAACATTGCGAATGCTAAAAAGAATTTTTCTAGTGCATCCCTGGGACCCCCTGCACATTCTTTTAGATGGTCCCTTAGAATTCTAGTACAGTGGAACCTCCCTTATAAGATCTCCCATTATAAGACTCCCTCCCATTTAAGACCTACTTCCACTTCCCTTATTTGTAAGTATTAAAATTACCTCCCTTATAAGACCTCATTTTGGATGATTTTTGAAGGTCTTATAAGGGAGGTTGCACTGTACTTCATAGACCCCCAAATGGGGGTCCCTGGGAGCCCTGAAAGTTACGAATTATGATTATGATCAATGGTTAAAACGTCTTTTTTTTCAACTGTAAAATAACAAAGAGACGCTACCTAGCTGACATCCTATGCCGTGACCTAAGCTATGGAAGCTGAAGCTCACATACACGAGCCAGCACCCATGAAAAAAGAAAAGCGAAAAAACGTGAGATACATTAAGTACTGGACATAATATAATTTATTGTCATTTTATGTGTGTGTCAACCTGTCTTTAGGGTGTAAATCTGGATTTTCCTCCATCGAATACAAGAGTTTTCATTTCTTAAAAAAAAAAAACTTTCATCACCACTGTCGCCTCTTGGCACCACAATGATTTAACACCTATGTCACTAAAAGGCATCATATGAGGGTCTGGTATCCAGTGACGTCATGTTCTCCATTTTTGGAGTTAAGGAGAGGCCTTATTTTATGCAGGTCACAGAGGAATCCCCAATATTGCAGACAGAATATTTTCTTCTGGCCAGGTAAGCTTAATGGAAAGCTTTGGCTGAACAATGGTTAGCGTTGAAAGGGTTAAAAAATCTAGTGTCCTTGTGGTCTCAGCGCCTAAGCTGCCCCTTTGGTGGAGGTTTGCTCAGCAGGCCTATCAATACTTTCTAGAAGCAAATGCCCAAAGCAACCGATGCAGTCTCCATCTGTTCAATCAATTGTGCAATTATGACGTTAATTTAAGGAGCACGGTATAAGCTTCGAGCTTGTTGTTGCTCTAATTGTCGTTCTGTTTGATCGTTTCAAAATGAATAATAAAGATTTGTTTAAACCAACCGATTATTTTTCATGATGCCAAAAGAATCTCATTCTTTTTTGCCTGCATCTGCATTTTTGCCTGCATCTGCATTCTCATCACCCGTTCCTTTCTCATCTAATCCCTCAACGTTTGACTCCTGCGGCGTGTCATCGTAAGTTTCAGCCACGTTCACAACAGATCTCTTCCCGAATTTCCTGAGCCGTCCGCCCCCACCACGAGGACGGTTCTGGTCCCCCAACAAAGTGAAGACCCCGACCCTCCTGAACCCCCCGAACCCCCCCAGGTTGCCCCAACGTTTCCCAATGCTCAGTGTACCCCACCGTTTCTCTTCTTCTTCTTCAGGTCCCTCAGAATCATCGCTCGCAAAATTTTCTTTGTCGGTGAACCTTTCTGATCGTTTGTCGCTATCATCAGAAGTTTCTTCTTCATCCGGTGAGTTCAGGTTGTTGGCGTTAGCGTCCAGAGCGGTTAGGATTTCTTGGTTTCGTTTACCGATGCCTAACGTCCCCCACCGTTTTCTACCCAGCCTCCTCCACGATCCCAAGTTCAAGGTCCCCCAGCGTTTGCCCCGGAGAGCGAGAGCGGATCGCCACCCGCTGCTCAGCCCGAGAGTGCCCCAGCGTTTCGCCGGTTCGGGTTCGTTTTCCGCTTCGTGAAAGCGTTTTCCGATGTTCAGCGTTCCCCAATTTTTGTCCCTGTTGGATTTGTACTGCCTCAAGAAACGCGACCAGGTCCAGTCTCCGATTCCCAGGGAGCCCCATCGCTTGCCTATTCCCAGCGTTCCCCACTTCTTTTGCGTGTCTGGAGAGGCTGCCGTCCTCTTTCCGTTTCCAATGCCTAAGGTTCCCCATCTTTTCCCACCCCCAATTCCTAAAGTGCCCCACCGCTTTCCGTTTCCAATTCCTAAAGTGCCCCACCTTTTTCCATTCCCAATTCCTAATGTGCCCCATCTTTTCTCAGTCTCTGATCTCTTGCCATTCCCAATTCCCAAAGTGCCCCATCTTTTCCCGTTCCCAATTCCCAAAGTGCCCCATCTTTTCCCATTCCCAATTCCCAAAGTGCCCCATCTTTTCCCAATGCCCAGGGTGCCCCATCTTTTCCTGTTGTTTCTATCAGCTGACGTCATCTGGCGGGCAGGGGTCCAGAACAGCCGGGAATATCGCCCAGAACCTCTCAACCCAGACCCCAGACTGAGTGTCCCCCAGCGTTTATCTACATCGTTTACGAGGACATCATCAGAGTCATCGTCAGCTTCCATTTCATCATCATTATCATCGTCGTCGTCGTCGTCGTCATTGTCATCACGTTTCATGACGTCTGTCTCAACAGCTTTGGATAAAAGAAACGGGGGAGGTCGGTTCCCAAGGAAGAGAGTTCCGAAGCGTTTGGTTTTGTCCGCTATCAGTATCGCTTCATCGTTTTCTTCAGGGTACATTTCGTAGAAGGAAGAGGCAGGAGGGTCGACGACGGTGTCTGTTGAGAACGAGTCCTCAGCCAAATCATCGGACATGTCATTAATTGAGTCGTCTGATATGTCATCGGCGGGGTCATTTTCGTCGAGGTCAAGGTCAGATTCCACCGATGCCATGACAGAGTCTTGCAGTAAAGTACCGGCCAAGAAACAGGCTTTCGGGTGGCTCAGACATTCGTTGCACAACGTCACTGCATCCTCGTCACTGCAGCACATCTCTAACGGAAGTGACATCATCGCAGGCAGGGCTGCGCACGCGCGACACACGTCAGCAACGACGTCATCGTTTTTGCAGAAGTCAGTGCCTGGACCACCATCATCAAGGATGTCCACGTCATCGTTTGTTGTTGCCTTGGAGTCTCGCGCTTTTACGAGATTTGCGGTAACGAAAACAGAAACAAGGAGACACAAAGAGATAGAACGTAAACGCAAACGTGCATTCTTTTCCATGTTGACAGTCAAAATAAGGATAAGAATTAATAAAAAGAAAACTTCAACCTATTACTATATGTTATTAACAGTTACTCGTAAATGTACCCACACCCTGCTAAGTGAAAAGAAGTCTGCTTTAATACAGTCACTGGGATGGAAAACAAGGGTTTTGCAGTTTACAGAAACAACAAACAGAAAGCTTTGCTCAATTGTCAATACTTTTGTCGATCCACGAAAGTGCGATCTTCTTGATAGATTTCGTCATAAACTGGATAATTATCTCTTTGTTTGATGCAAGTTCAATGACTGAAATGAAACACACTTACACAAATGGTGGCTCAGTACAGACACGATTTCTAATGTTGTTCTCGAAAATCCATCCACTTTTTTTTATATTAAATTATCAAACTATTCCAATTATTATTCCACTATTAATTATCGTTGAAATATCAGTCTTTTTGGAACAATGAACGTAGTATTTAAAGAGTTTGTTTGTACGCGATAAATTTACGTTCTGGTAAATTCACTGTCTATAGTCTCAAAACAATTTTCCCCCCCCCACAAAGTCTTGTTTCCTTAAGTGTTGATCTCTGCGTCCCATGTGAATGTCACGTCCTGGATGGAAGCTGGTTGGGTGTTTACAATCTGAAAACAGACAAAATAATTTGAACTCAATTTTAAACCTATTGTCAAATTTTGGTTTTCAACCCCCCAAAAACAAACAAAAAAACAAAAACAAAAAAACCATTTCGATGGAGTAAAATATACGTTACCACACGCAAGCATTGAAACCACGAACATGAA
>CM065705.1:7948626-7953626 GCA_017654935.2 Phymorhynchus buccinoides | reverse complement strand
ACCGGCTCTTTGTCATTCATTCACTTTCTATAACTCAGAGTGGGATGTGGGTGGCTGCTAAAAAAAACCCACCCTATGCGAACTGCTGGGGGTCTGTTACCATTTTTTGTTGTTGCTGAGTTTTTGTTGGTAAATGGTTATTTTGGTAACTGAACTATATCAGCGTATCGATCTCTTCAGCTAACTGGAGTTGTGGGATTTGTAGAGAGAAAAACCCGTTCAAACACTAGGTTTACACAGGAAGCAAAATGCAAAGGATTGTGGATCATCATCATGGTTAATTCTCTTTTTTGTTCTAAATCGGGACTTGTAGTCCTGAGTGCGAATTAGACAGTCAACACGGGAATAGCATGTAAATGAGACTAAATTGCCCAAACGATTGGATGTTTAGCTTCATTTGCATACTAATCCCCGTTTTGAATGTCCTAAGACGCGCTCACGACTACAAGACCGGGTGCTGAGTCTGTCTGGTCGCTGGAGCAGGTCTGGGGTAAATGTGTGTGTGTGTGTGTGTGTGTTTGTGTGTGTTTGTTTGTGTGTGAGGGAGGGGGAGGGGGGATTCTGGCTCCTTTCTAGTCACAGGCATCAGAATTGTCCCGGAGGATTTGCACATTTCAGAGGATCAAGGTTTGCGGGAAGAGGATTTGGGTTTTTTGTAGTCCAGAGGTTTTGCCATTTTAATTTGTGAATGAGGTCTTAATGAGAGACTTAGTGCGATTTTTTTCACGCCAGAGGGCATGACGCTCGTGTGGGGCTAATCCTCTCTATATTCTTAGTTGGGGATAAAGAAAATGAGAGAGAGAGTGAATAGTCCTACCATCTCTCTCTCTCTTACTACGCCCAAGTAAGAAAATCGCGTGATAAGCCCCTAGTGCATTGACTGCCCTCTGGCGTGACAAATATCGCCATAGGTCGACCATTGTCAAGAGTGATTTCTCACTGTATTATGCTATTATTAGTCATGGTCAAAGCCGATGTCAGTGTTGATCCGCTTGTCCCTGTTACTTGTAGAGTGGCATAGAGGTAGCGCGTTCGCCTCGTGCACAGCAAACCCGAGTTCGAACCTGGGTACAGGGGAATTTGTCTCTCACTCTGCACTAGGCCTTATGGTCTGAACGCGGAGTCTTTCGGATGAGACGACAAACCGAGGTCCCGTGTGCCCATGCACTTAGCACACGTTAAACCCAGTGGTAGCGAAAAAGTTGTCATTTGGTCACCCCCCCCCCCCCCCCCCCCCCCCCCCCCCCCCCAAATTTGTTCCCTCCTCATCAGTCACACAAAAATCGCATGCAAAAAAAAAAAAAATGGGTGGCGCGCCTCTGGCTGCGACGCGCTCTCCAGGTGGGAGCAACCCGAATTTCACAGAGACGCCTCTGTGACTATAAAGTACCAAATACCAAAATAGAGTCTGGGGCCTTGATGGCTCCTTTTGCGATGGTTTTCAGAGGATTAGGCCTCAGAGAATTCTGACGTCTGTAGTTAAAGTGGGTAGTTTTATAACAAAGATATTCTAAAAGGGTAAGATGGACTACTTAAGAGCTCGGCGAACCGGGATGATAGAGTTATCGTTACTGGGGACAGCACACTATTCACAGTGCAGGCTATCCAAAAACTCAGACTGGAACCTGAACGGAGAATTCAACTGGCCTATCGACGTGTAAAATGTGTCCTGTTTAAAAGGGACATAACCAGTGTTTCTGTCCTCACTACTCATATAGGGAAAAGAGACCGGATGCTTATCTTCCCCTATATAGTCTTTGGTTATAAGTTGGTCTTTGTGTAGGCCTATACGGTTTGATGACCTATCCACTTCCTTCTCTCACGTCATCTTTTTCTGTAAAATCACTATCGTTGACACAACAGGAGTCGGGTAGAGTTGAGAACCGGTTCAAAATTCGGAACCGGTTTTAAACCGGTTTTCCCTCTTCGATCCGGTTTTACCGAACCGGTTTTTTTAAAACCAGTATTCGCATCACTAGTTTGACCAATGCAAACACATAATTATTTAGTTGTCAGAATATTCACACATACGCACGCACGCGCACACATACACAATAAAGAAACTTGTGATTTATCACACACACACACACACACACACACACACACACACACACACACACACACACACACACACACACACACACACTCAATTCAACACTCAGTCAAAGTCAAAGCCATACACCACCACAAACTAGAAACAGCCACTCTTGGTTTACAAACACCCAATCTGCGCTGAGAATCAGTGTTGTTCTTCGAAAAGAATGCGTTATTCTAAGAAAAACTTACTTTCAGTTTGCAGTTAAAAAACCGGTTCACAGCAACTCGAACCGGTTTTTCGAACCGCGCAAGTTAAGCACCGGTTTTTCGGTTCAAACCGGTTTTTCCCCCCACCTCTAGAGTCGGGCCTGTTGCGTGCCAAATGGCTGTGAAGACACTATAGCTCTGCCTTCACGACTGAAGAACCAACGAGGCCTATAATTCTGTATTGATGTCAGAACGAAAACTACACTTTACGAGCAACATTCATTTCAATTTCTGCAGGGCAGGTTAAATTATCTGCTAAGCTCTCCAGTTTAGTTCTTGGAACGTTACTTGGTTGTTGTTGTTTTGATGAAAAGGGAGAAGGTGGCAGAGTGGTTAAGACGTTCGCCTGCCAAATGCAATGCGTGACTGCAGCGTGAGTGACCCGGGTTCGAATCCCAGCCTCGCCCTTTCTTTCTAGTTTGACAGGAAAATCGAACTGAACGGCGAGTCCTTCGGATGGGGACTTAAAGCTAGTCTGACCCGTGCACTTTAAGCAGGTGTCTACGGAAATGCGCATGACAACTACGTTACTGAAATAAGAGTGTGTCTACAATATTGGTGACAATCGAGGCTGGCCCTCTTCCAACACAAATAATTGATAATTCCATTGAAAAGAAAAAGTGTAAAGCCGGGTTCACATTAGACGCGTAAGTTCCCGCACGGAAAACCTTAAATAAGTGGAAGAAAGAAGGATAAAAGTTTACGCATATAGGGGAAATTCGGACACGTGCGCAAATCTTTTCCCTTCTTTGCTTCACTTATTTATGGATTGTGCACGGGTTTCCGCATGGAATATCCGCTTATGTGTGTACACGGCCTATGTTTCTGAAAATGAAAGATAAATGACCAAAGCAGGAAGACAGTCGTGGCTCGTACGATACTAATAGGGGAAGACGGGGTAAAAAGCGCATGGGCGTGTAAGAAGCCCACCCCAATTATCTCATGAAATAAAGAAAATTTCAGTCAAATTTGCCCATGAGACGAATGCTAGACATTAACGCTCGTCTCATGGGCAAAATGAGACTGAAATTTGCTTCATTTCATGAGATAATTGGGGTGGGCTTCTTACCCGCCCATGCGCTTTTTACCCCGTCTTCCCCTAGATTAATTTATAAAGAAGAAGAAAGTGGACAGAAACCTTGGTCGAGTTTCTGTGTGTGTGTGTGTGTGTGTGTGTGTGTGTGTGTGTGTGTGTGTGTGTGTGTGTGTGTGTGTGTGTGTGTGCATGTGTGCGCGCGTTTGCGCGCGCGTGTGCGTGTGCGAGTGCGAGTGTGGTGCGTGCGTGGGTGCGTGGGTGCGTGCACGTGCGCCTGTGGGTGTGGGTGTTGGCGTGTAAGTGTACCGTATGTTATTATTGTATTGTTGTTTCTGTGCAGTCATATTTTAAAAGTTGTATATTTCCCATAGTTTTCGTTTGACGTGCTGTTTTATATTGTCTTAATTGATAAATGTTTTTAGTCAATTTGTGATTTTATGTATGACACTTTAATATGATGCTGTTAACTATATGTTATTTGGTTGTTTTTTTGTTTTTAGTTTTTAAAAAATGATTTGTAATGCATTTATATTGTTGTAAAGTGCGATGAGCTCATTGTGGGGTATCGCGCTATATAAGTATCCCCTATTATTATTATTAGTATTATTCTCTAGATAACGGTCGCCGCGCGAATAACGCTTACGGCAAACGGGGCCTAAGAAACACTTTAGAAAACGTTTGCGGAAGAATATTACAAGCTGTCTGATTGGTCAAATTTTTTTTAAATTTTTAAACAAACTTTAATGGACCAATCAACAACAAAAAATGCATTCACCCCCTACTAGTTCCGGATAGTTCGCCGCTTGCTCGGTGTTTGGCAAGAACAAACCGCCACACGAACTATCGGCAAACGAAGGGTGTTTCTTAGACCGTTTTTGCCGATTTGAGCGAGCGCAACGTAACGTTAGCACTTGTGAAACGTCCCCTGGACTCAGCCAGCCAGGAACCTGTCTTTTTAAAAAATTTATCAGAGAGACAGTTAAGGTCTCTTTTTTATTTAAAGCTCTTTTAAATGTCTTTTTATTTAAAACTCGTGTTTAATTTCCATGCCATTACGATGAAGAAAAACGCCTGGCTAGCCGTGGCCATATATTTCACGTGTACAGAGACCTTAAAATCATATGCATATCACTATGTTACCATGGGAAAAGAGTGAAACATGTTCACGTGTACAGAGACCTTAAAATCATACGCATATCACTATGTTACCATGGGAAAAGAGTGAAACATGTTCACGTGTACAGAGACCTTAAAATCATACGCATATCACTATGTTACCATGGGAAAAGAGTGAAACATGTTCACGTGTACAGAGACCTTAAAATCTTATGCATATCACTATGTTACCATGGGAAAAGAGTGAAACATGTTCACGTGTACAGAGACCTTAACTTTGATTGGGCTTTATATAAGTATTCTTGTTGCCTTAGCTCATAATTGTTTTGACTTATGCCATATGACAATAAAATGCTATTTAAGCCAAAGTTGTTTAAAAATTTTTTAAAGTGTAGTTCAAATAAACGAGAGAAAATAAGCTTCACTTATTCATGTATAAAATCCACGAGCCAATGTAGGCGTCAGTAACATTTCAAACTCAGCAAGTAAGTTCATACAGTACAACCACTAAGAAAGGTTTGAGAATGGTGATCATCATCATCTC
>CM065705.1:7933626-7938626 GCA_017654935.2 Phymorhynchus buccinoides | reverse complement strand
TGCTCCAGTTAATGGTTTTTTTAAATTTATTGGCCTTAATTGTTTTTCTTATTAATTCATGACGACAGGATGTAAAACAAAACTTTATGAAGCTTATTCCGTTATCGTCAATAAAGATCATTTTGACTTGACTTGACGATGGCTAATAGAACAGCTTGGTGTGTCAGAAGTTCAATCATCTTGACCAATTTAAAAAAACTTCGGGACTTTCTTGGTATTGCAGTACCTCCAGGATCGTCCTACTAACTTCATAGTTTAATATGTCCCATATGTGTCTGTCAAAAACTTCGGGACTTTCTTGGTGTTGCAGTACCTCCAGGATCGTCCTACTAACTTCATAGTTTAATATGTCCCATATGTGTCTGTCAAAAACTTCGGGACTTTCTTGGTGTTGCAGTACCTCCTGGATCGTCCCACTAACTTTATAGTTTAATATGTCCCATATGTGTCTGTCAAAAACTTCGGGACTTTCTTGGTGTTGCAGTACCTCCAGGATCATCCCACTATCTTCATAGTTAAAAATGTCCCACCTGTGACTGCTAAAAACATCCTAGTATTGCAGTACCTCCAGGATCGTTCCATTATCTTCATAGTTTAATATGTCCCACATGTGCCAGTCAAAAACATCGGGACTTTCCTGCTATTGCAGTACCTCCAGGATCGTCCCACTATCTTCATAGTTAAAAATATCCCACCTGTGACTGCCAAACAAATCCTGGTATTGCAGTACTTCCAGGATCGTTCGAATAACTTTGTAGTTTAATACGTCCCACATGTGTATGTTAAAAACTTCGGGACTTTCCTGGTGTTGCAGTACCTCCAGGATCGTCCCATTAACTTTATGGTTTAATATGTCCCACATGTGCCTGTCAAAGACTTCGGGACTTTCCTGGTGTTGCAGTACCTCCTGGATCGTCCCACTAACTTTATAGTTTAATATGTCCCATATGTGTCTGTCAAAAACATCGGGACTTTCCTGGTATTGCAGTACCTCAAGGATCGTCCCACTAACTTTATTGTTTAATATGTCCCACATGTGCCTGTGAAAAAACATTAGGACTTTCCTGTTGTTGCAGTACCTCCTGGATCGTCCCACTAACATTGTAGTAAAACATGTCACACTTGTACCTGATCCAGGCCGGAGGACATTAAACGGACTCTCTCTCTCTCTCTCTCTCTCTCTCTCTCTCTCTCTCTCTCTCTCTCTCTCTCTCTCTCTCATGGTGGTGATAATAGTAATAGTAGGTGAAGACGGGGTAGAGGGCCCATGGGCGGGTGGGAGGCCCGTGCCGGTTGTCTCATGGAGTGGGGCGGGTTTCGGTTGGGTTTGTCCATGAGACGAATGCTAAACATTAACACTCATCTCATGGGCAAAATGTGACCGAGATTTGCTTTGTTTCGTGGGATACTTGACATGGGTTTCTTATCCGCCCATGGGCTTGTTGCCCTGTCCTACACAAGTAATGGTAGTAGAAGAAGTAAATTGTAGTGAAAGATGTGTTTTTCATCCATTTATTTGTTTATTTGGTTGGTTAGTTTTCTATTTTGTTTGTTTTAATTGCTGATGTTGATGCTCTGACTACCATGTCGTTGCTATATTACTGTTAGTTGTTTTTTATTGGCGATTTTCCTGTGTCTCAATGTTCATTTATAGTAGTAGTTATGTATTGCATGTTTAGAACCAAGGACAGAATGGAAGACTAGGCCCAGCCTAAATTCTTTTCCTTGTAAAATAAAGTTTCTGAGTCTGAGAGTCAGTCTCTCTCTCTCTCTCTCTCTCTCTCTCTCTCTCTCTCTCTCTCTCTCTCTCTCTCTCTCTCTCTCTCTCTCTCTCTCTCTCTCTCTCTCTCTCTCTCTCTCTCTCTCTCTCTCTCTCTCTCTCTCTCTCTCTCTCTCTCTCTCTCTCTCTCTCTCTCTCTCTCTCTCTCTCTCTCTCTCTCTCTCGTGAATACAGATTAGTGAGAACGTCTTGCAGAATAATGATCGAGCTATACGAAGAAAAGTGTATCAAGAACCAGAACAGTCTGAAGTCCAATCCTCTGAAAACTGCGGTAAAAGGGGCATCAAGGCCCCAGACTGTAGAGGGACAACACTGAAATGAGTTCCCAACATCACCAAAAAGGCTTAATATAGCGATAAATCGCTTTAAGATGGCGTATGCTATCCAACAGAAAAGATAACACTGAACGAAAAGGCAAAATCTCTGACAAGAGAAGCCAATCCTCTGTCAGAAATTCTTAACCCTTCCAACGCCAGCCATTGTTCAGCCAAACATTTACGTAAAACTTACCTGGGTAGAGAAAAGATTCTGTCTGCAATATTGGGGATTCCTCTCTGACATGCATAAAATAGGGCCTATCCTTACCTCCCAATATTAAGAACATAAGGTCACTGGATACCAGACCCTCATTTGACGCCTTTCAGTGACATGGGTGATAAATCATTGTGGTGCCAAGAGGCGACAGCGGCGATGAAAGAGATTATAAATCCTCTGACAATTCTGAGACCTGGTCATTGCATAGTTCATATTTTGCCATGTTCAAGACGAAGAACAACACACGAACGCTTTACCAGAATTCAAAGCTAACGCATGAAAAAAGGTAGCTCGTAAAAATAAGTAGCTCGCTACCTATGACAGTGTGTATTTGCGACATTGAGCATGAACCACAAATTTCACTTTTTTCTAGGGTTAGGGTTAGGGTTAGGTAAATGGTTAAAGTACAGAAAAAGTGAAATTTGTGGTTGTCGCAAATACAGACTCTCATAGTAGCGAGCTACTTATTTTTACGAGCTACCTTTTTTCATGCGACACCGCTTAGCAGGGAAACAAAGTGAGGCGTTTAGGTCTCTGATCCATGTTTTAAGTTAGTGCATTTAGATAAAAACAAAAGGTGCCAAAATAGTAAAGTCATATTATTTAAGAAACTATTCAACAGAACAGGACATCTAGATGGGGAACACACACACATACACACGTACACACACACGCACGCACGCACGCGCACGCGCGTACACACGCACGCACACGCACGCACGCACGCACGCACACGCACACACACACACACACACACACACACACACACACACACACTTACTTTAACTCACCATAAAAGCACTTATCTTCGAAGTCGTAATGGTTATATTTACTTGACAGATAAAAGGCAGGAATCACAGAATAACTACTGTAAAAGTGTAACATTAATGGCGAAGGAAAAGATTTTTTTTTTTAAACACGGGTTTTTTAAAAATTTGAATATAATTCCATTTTTTCCCTCTGTCTTTCTTTTACGTGTTTTAAAGAAATTGTTTAAATAAAAAATGAAACAGTCTGCCTATTTATTTACTTTTTTACAATTTATAATGAGGGCCAAACTTAAATCATGTAACTTAATCCTGCAAAACAGTACAAAAATCATACACATATAAACGCAAATTAGCATTCATAATACGCTAATATAAAAAAAGAAGAATACCGAATTTCTAATAATAAGTGGAAAATAACTGTTCAAATATTAAATGCAAGACTTACTCTTGAGTTAATAAGCATGGCAACAACAAAAAATTAAAGAAGAACAATTTGAATTTCCTGTACAGATTAGCGATTTATATCATTTTATTTTTCACTTAGCCAAAGCGTACTTACTTGAAAATTTGTAATTGATGCGACCCGTTAATATCTGCAACGTGTAAACGTATCTTGAGTTTCCCTCCACAAGAACAATCTTGCTAGCTGCCAAACGTTTTGGTTCCGTTTTCTTCGTGAAGTTTTTGCCATTCGACAAACTGCACGACCTGTCGTCTGCTTCGAAAGGGCCAAATGATCGACTGCTTGGGAATTTATGACATAGCCCTTCGGAGCATGCGCGAGAATCAAAGCGCGCGTGGGAAGCACGTGCCGTATTGACCAATAGGAAGCCAGGTGGGTCGAAAATGGTCCATTAAAACGAGGCTCTGAAATCACGCGCTGCTTTGTTGGGTTTTCAGAGAGAAGGCTACTTGTTTTACTAAAGGGCCAGCCACACGTCCACTAAAATCGCACGACTGTATGATACGATTTGATCACGTGGTCTCCAAGAACAAAATGTGATTGGCGCATCGAGATCACGTGATCGAATGGTATCGTGCAATTTTAGTGGACGTGTGGCTGCGAAGGAACACTGCATCCCCATATAGTCCATCATGTTTTGGTTTGTCATTACCGTATTCCTGGTAAGGGAGCCCCCACAGATGTCAACCATTTGACAACAACTTCCCCCGCATTTTGTAACAAGGGCATCGCCGAGCGGCAGCAACGCATTGTGACAATGCAAACCCGGCCAGAGTTATGTCCTCTCCCCCCCCCCCCCCCCCAATAACCCCCCCCCCCCCCCCCCAATAAACACACCACTTTCCACCCTTACAGAACGCATAAAATACATAGCCCAAAATTTGAAGCGATTCTGTTCAGTAGTTCACGAGATACAGATGAACTTTTATACAAACTTCCTTGCACCATGTCCTCTCCCTCCCCCCACCCCCCAATAAACACACCACTTTTCCACCCTTACAGAACGCATAAAATACATAGCCCAAAAATTTGAAGCGATTCTGTTCAGTAGTTCACGAGATACAGCGTCGTCTCCTCCCCCCCCCCCCCCCTAACCCCCCCCCCCACCCCCCAATAAACACACCACTTTCCACCCTTACAGAACGCATAAAATACATAGCCCAAAATTTGAAGCGATTATGTTCAGTAGTTCACGAGATACAGCGTTGTCTCCCCCCCCCCCCCCCCCAATAAACACACCACTTTCCACCCTTACAGAACGCATAAAATACATAGCCCAAAATTTGAAGCGATTCTGTTCAGTAGTTCACGATACAGCGTCGTCTCCCCCCCCCCCCCCCCCCCCCCCCCAATAAACACACCACTTTCCACCCTTACAGAACGCATAAAATACATAGCCCAAAATTTGAAGCGATTCTGTTCAGTAGTTCACGAGATACAGCTGAACTTTTAT
>CM065705.1:7903626-7926126 GCA_017654935.2 Phymorhynchus buccinoides | reverse complement strand
TTGAGAGGGAGAACAACAGAGGCAGACAAACTGACAACACGCTTTTGACGTTTACATGGTTGAGTGTGAAGTTGGAAGGTGAGCTGTTGTCAATTGAAAGACCCTGCATGGCATTAAAATCACTCCAGAAAACAAAATCATTGTCTTTTACTCGTGCTTCTGTCAAGTTGTAGATTAACACACACACACACACACACACACACACACACACACACACACACACACACACACACACACACACACACACACACAAGCACACACACGCACACACACACACACACACATCACAAAAAAGGGAAATAATTTGAATTTGAACTGCAACATTTAATTTTGACGTCATTGCTTTTGACTTGCATAATTGCGTCATACAGTATCTCCATGTTCGTTTTATCGGCCGATTCGCTTTATCGGCCATATTTTTCCTGGTCCCAAAAGTGGCCGATTAAGCGGATTCCACTGTAGTAAGAAAACAGTAAACAGTGTTGTTAGTTTTCAATGAGTGATGTGATGTATTAGTAAGAAAACAGTAAACTGTGTTGTTGGTTTTCAATGAGTGATGTGATGTATTAGTAAGAAAACAGTAAACTGTGTTGTTGGTTTTCAATGAGTGATGTGATGTATTAGTAAGAAAACAGTAAACTGTGTTGTTGGTTTTCAATGAGTGATGTGATGTATTAGTAAGAAAACAGTAAACTGTGTTGTTAGTTTTCAATGAGTGATGTGATGTATTAGTAAGAAAACAGTAAACTGTGTTGTTAGTTTTCAATGAGTGATGTGATGTATTAGTAAGAAAACAGTAAACTGTGTTGTTGGTTTTCAATGAGTGATGTGATGTATTAGTAAGAAAACAGTAAACTGTGTTGTTAGTTTTCATGAGTGATGTGATGTGTTAGTAAGAAAACAGTAAACTGTGTTGTTGGTTTTCAATGAGTGATGTGATGTGTTAGTAAGAAAACAGTAAACTGTGTTGTTAGTTTCCAATGAGTGATGTGATGTATTAGTAAGAAAACAGTAAACTGTGTTGTTAGTTTCCAATGAGTGATGTGATGTATTAGTAAGAAAACAGTAAACTGTGTTGTTAATTTTCAATGAGTGATGTGATGTATTAGTAAGAAAACAGTAAACTGTGTTGTTAGTTTTCAATGAGTGATGTGATGTATTAGTAAGAAAACAGTAAACTGTGTTGTTAGTTTTCAATGAGTGATGTGATGGATGTGATGTATTAGTAAGAAAACAGTAAACTGCATTGTTGGTTAAAAAAGAAAAAAAAATCCGGACGAACAGACAGGCCGGGTTCACATTAGGCCGGGTTCACATTAGGCCGGGTTCACCTTAGACGCGTAAGTTCCGTACGGAAAACCCTAAATAAGTGGAAGAAAGAAGGATAAAAGATTAAGGCCTTCGCACACTAGCATCAGGCGTCAATTGTTTCTCAGAGCAACGCCTTGACGCGTTGACACCTGCATCACAGCACACATTGTAGCGAGGCAGTGGTGTTCTCACACACGACTCTTGTCGCTTCGCCTCTTGTCGCGCGAACTTCCTTATTTGGAACGCAAGGAAAGATTACTCTAGCGTCAAACCTCCTCCTAGAAACAACAGTATGGCTGACCACGATGATTCGTCTTCTTCCGAAGATGAAATGTGTGTGATTGTTTGTGCTGCTTTATTTCGGGTTCGAGCAAGTCTGCCATTTTTTTTTCTTCAATCAGAGTTATGGTCCTTCCGTCCGTTGTGATTGGCTAGTTTCACGATCTCTGCGATCTTGAGCATCAAAATTAGAGCCGGTTCTATTCTCGAGCAACAAAAATTCGCGCAGCTACGCATCAAAAATCCCGCCGCGCCGCGAATCTCTCACGCGCAAGCGGCGCATCAAACTGCGCCTTGCAGCAAAAAATCGCCGCGATCTCGAGATCTTGACGCTAGTGTGCGAAGCCCTTTACGCATTATAGGGGAAAGTCGGACACGTGCGCAAATCTTTTCCCTTCTTTGTTTCACTTATTTATGCTGTAGGCTTTTTTAAAAAAAAATCATTTTTTTTTCATTTGCGTCGTGTTGTTGATTGGTCCATTAAAGTTTGCTGAAAATAATTTTTAAAAAATACCAATCAGACAAGAGCTTGTAATATTCTTCCGCACACGTTTTCTAAAGTGTTTCTTAGGCCCTGTTTGGCGTAAGCGTTCTTCGCGCGGCAACCGTTATCTACAGAAACTGCTATGACCTTTATACCAATATTTCAAAATTAATTTTGTTCCTAACTACTGGCAGTGCTGCAGACAGATGTGTGCAGTGTTATATGAATGAATGTTCGCTGCCGCACTATCGTCTGCAGCAAAGGCTAACTCTAACCCTAACCCTACTTACACGGTGACACGCTTTCAATCGGGAGTTGTCAAAAAACCGCGAGAAGTTCAACTCGTGCGACCATTCCACTATAGGCATACAATTTTGCGCGACCATCCCAGAGAGAGAGAGAGAGAGGGGGAGAGAGAGAGAGAGAGAGAGAGAGAGAGAGAGAGAGAGAGAGAGAGAGGAGAGAGAGAGAGAGAGCGAGAGAGAGAAAGAGAGAGAGAGAGAGAGAAGAGAGAGAGGAGAGAGAGAGAGAGAGAGGAGAGAGGCGTGAGAGAGAGAGAGAGAGAGAGAGAGAGAGAGGAGAGAGAGAGAGAGAGGGAGAGAGAGAGAGAGAGAGAGAGAGAGAGAGAGAGAGAGAGAGAGAGAGAGAGAGAGAGAGAGAGAGAGAGATAACTTAAACTTTATTTTCCAAGGATATAGATTTTAGGCACAGAGAGAGAGAGAGAGAGAGAGAGCACCGAGGAGAGAGAGAGAGAGAGAGAGAGAGAGAGGAGAGAGAGAGAGAGAGAGAGAGAGAGAGAGAGAGAGAGAGAGAACTTCCACAATACAAGTGTTTTGGTGTTTTTTGTGGGTTTTTTTATAGTTTACTTAATTAAAGGAGTTTCGCTCACAACAATAGCTCCTTTTTTTTATTACTATACTATAAAGGAAGAAAAAGCTTCAAACCATAATGAGTGGCCTCCACCCACCCCATCCAAAATGGCTTCTCTCTCCGGCATCTCCGCTCAGGAGGAATCTTCGTTTTGACGGTTTGATTTATAGGAAATCAGAGCAAAGTGAGTGTTCCGATCCTCGAAAAGGCTGTCTTTCTGGTGATCTCGACGTGGTTTTTGTTGTTGCAAAAACTCATCCGTCAGGGTCCACCTTTAAGTCACACAGATTTTCACAATAGAAAAGAAAATGTTGTTCAGTTTTGATACAACTTACCAAAAGAACACATCACATCTTGTTCAGAAACAGCAGTATAGCGATTTTCACACACACACACACACACACACACACACACACACACACACACACACACACACACACACACACACACACACACACACACACAGAGAGTGGGTGGATGCCTTGCGCCTACATACGGGGAGCTGGACGACCCCGACCCCTTCACGAGTTTCTCCTCATGGGGATGGATACCAGGGAGTCTTTCGCACAAGAAGTTCCCCCACCTTCTAGAAGTTCTGTGCTTGTAACTTCCTCTAATATGTCACTCTCTTTGACTCTGCCTTTTCCCTTTGCTTTCTGTCATCTTCTATCTTCCTGACTTATTGGCCCCATTCTCCTGCCTTCAAAAATCTCCCAAATAGTTTTCTTCTTTGAGCCCCTCCGAAATCGGAACTTGTCGGCTGCACGCAGCGGGGAGAGCAGTGAAAACTGAACACCGGACATATACGTACCTTACCCGTTATGGCCTTATGGCCTGGGGACGCATAATGATGAAGAAGAAGAAAGTTGACAATGGCTTGAAGTTGGAGTTGACAGGAAAGAAGGGTATGGACAATAACTTTGACTTTCGTTAGTTGTGGATAATTGGAGGCATACTTTTGTAACCACAAACCAATATTCCCACACACATTTGGTAGAATAATATACCATTAGACCCACATACCACTATTACCACAAAGTGTTGGACTAAACGTGTGTGGGAACAAAGGTATGTGGTACGAATGGTATGTGGTAGCTGTTGCATTTTTACAGTCAAATGTATACCAGCATTGCGGAAATAGCTGTATGTGGGAGCTAATTATTGTACCACTAGTCCCACGTTCCACTATTCCCACAGTTGGAACCTTCATTTTGGAACTCGGCCTAGATATCCTAGTTACCTGTCCACATACACAATTTGACAACGTGAGAGCCGAACAGTAAATACCACAAAAACCACTGGCCTTAAATATAAATAAAGGGAAATAACAAGTTGCTTTTGGACGGTTTCAAAAGTAGACTTATTTCCCTTGGACCAGTGTCTTTCAACAGCAGCTGCACATTTGTATGGCTCCAGTGACCTTGACCTTTGACTAATGACCTTCATCTTCGAACTTGGTCTAAATATCATAATTCCCAATCCGCATGCAGACTTTAAGCCTCCTTGGTCCCTCCGTTCAAACATTATCTCGTTAGCATAGATAGTCAGCCAGGGTCAGGCTGCCCCGAAATGTGGCTGATTAACAAAAACCGAGGGTTCCCAGTCAGAATGGCCTATCTGATCGTAGTTTTCTCTGATACAGACCCACCTGCCTGGTGACCCTGACACCATTTATACAGTTGAATGTCCGTTTCCAGATACGTACATTAAAGGTGCACCCTGACGGATGAGTTGGGTGTTTTTTGTTGTTGCAAAGAAACACGTCGAGATCACCAGAAAGACAGTCTTTTTCAAGGATCGGAACACTCACTTTGTTCTGGTTTCCTAGAAATCAAACCGTCAAAACGGCGATTCCTCCTTGGCGGAGATGCCGGAGAGAGAAGCTATTTTGGAGGGGGGGGGGGGGGGGGGGGGCACTCATTGTGGTTGAAGCTTTTTTTCCTTTGTAGTGCATTACCAAAAAAAGGGAGCTATTTCCTTTGTTGTGAGCGAAATATATTTTGGTAAACTGTATACATTTTTTAAAATAATAAAAAAGGCTTGCATTGTGTACATTTCGTGCAAACGATTTGATCTAAACTCAGGCGGCCATTACTGAAATAATTTGTCTTCCAGCACCTCCGCTAAGGCGGAATCGCCGATTTGACGGTGTGATTTCTATGGAACCAGAGCAAAGTGAGTGTTGCGATCTCTGTGAAGGATGTTTTCCTGGTGATCTCGACGTGTTTCTTGCAAAACACTCATCCGTCCGGGTGCCCCTTTAACTCTTTGTTTCCCCACAGAAATCACGCCCCTCGTGGCCTCCTTAAAGGTGGACTCTGGCGGATGAGTTTTTGCAAGAAACATGTTGAGATCACCAGAAAGACAGCCTTTTTCAAGGATCGGAACACTCACTTTGCTCTGGTTTCCGTCACAACGGCGATTCCTCCTTGGCGGAGGTGCCGGAGAGAGAAGACATTTTGGATGGGGTGGGTGGAGGGTACGTATTGCGGTTGGAGCTTTTTTTCTTTGTTGTGCAGTAAAAAAAAAAAAGGAGCTATTTCCTTTGCTGTGAGCGAAACTCCTTTTGGTAAACTGTATAAAAAATAATCATAAAAAAGGCACATGGCTTCTCTTTCACTGAAAGAATTTTACTTCCAGCACCTCCGCCAAGGAGGAATCGCCGATTTGACGGTTTGATTTATAGGAAACCAGAGCAAAGTGAGTGCTGCGATCTCTGTAAAAGGTGTTTTCCTGGTGACCTCGACGTGTTTCTTGCAAAACACTCATCCGTCCGGGTGCCCCTTTAACTTTTTTTTCTCCACAGAAATCACGGCCCTCGTGGCCTGAGCAATTACTCCTTAAAGACTACAGACATGGATGTGTGACCGTGTTTAGATGTACCCAAGTTTTTATTGTGTTGTTTAGATGAACATGAAAACAAGCTATAAATGAAGTAAAAAGACGATTTTTCGAGATTGTTATTACTATTATCATTATGTTTTTTTAACAAAACTATGCTCAAAAATTGAAAAAACAAAAAAACAAAAAAAAACCACCGTCTGCTAAGCGTACATGGAACTGAGTCGAAATAATAAACAACGATCTAATAGATCCTGGAAGTGAAGGAAATAAGATTACAATCGCATGATGCCGATGTCAGTGCGCTGCTGTCGGGCGCAAGAACTGCACACACGTGTGTCAAACTGTACCTTTTGCTTATTAAAAATATTGCCAAAACTCTGCTCTGGTATCAGAAAAAGGAAAACAAATGTTTAATGTGTAGCTATTTATTGGGAAGAGAAAAAGGGCTTTAAGAAGAATACGAGAGTGTGTAAGATTAATGTAAGCAAGTGTCTAACCAGGGTGAAGAGGAAAAGGAACAAAACATCCTGAGACTCTGCGGGAGGGATGTTTGTTGATAAAAGAGAAACACAACCATTTAAATCGGAGAGAACAGATAGATAGATAGATAGAGAGAGAGAGAGAGAGAGAGAGAGAGAGAGAGAGAGAGGAGAGAGAGAGAGAGAGAAGAGAGAGAGAAGAGAGAGAGAGAGAGAGAGAGAGAGAGAGAGAGAGAGAGGGAGGGAGAGAGATCATTTTGTACACCAATGGCGATAGCCTACACGTCAAAAAGGTATTCCATTCAGGGACTGTCATCACATTAACCCTTCCACCGCCAAAGTCGCATTTTAGCACCATAGTGATTTCAGACCTATGTCATTAAAAGGCATCAAATTGGGGTCTGTTATCCAAAGACCCTATTGTCTTAGTTTTAAGAAGTAATGACTGGAAGTTCAGTTTAACGTCGCGTATCGGCTTTCGCCATGTACGACGGGCTGAACAAACCAACCAGGATATAAACAAAAATGTATGTTCCTGAATCACTGTCTTAGCCAAAAGGCCGAGAAGCGATCAGAATTTTGGGCTACAAGTAATGATAGACCTTAGTTTATATGTATCACAGAAGAATCCCCAATACAGAGGATGGATTTTGTTCTCTACCCAGGCAAAAAATAATGGAAATTTTGGGCTGAAATACGGCTGGCGGTGAAAGGGTTAAATAAAATAAGAGTCCCTCTGAGGACGCAAATCGGAGCGAGGACGCTTCGGAACCCCCGTCTCAAATCAAAAATCAGTTTGATAGAGGCCCCGGAGGATTTGGAGATAAAACAAAAAGGGTAAGATAACGTTGTTCTCTAAACTACAATACTAAATATAACGCTGTTTTATGCCGATGATCGATTTTGTTTTGTTTTGTTCAAATAGCCAACAACAGTGTGGAATGATCCTTTAATTAACACATCGTTTGCCAATGGAAACCACGAAAATAGAAGAAAAAAAAATAAAAAAAATATCAAGCTGGATCTATCATTTTACCAGTCTTTAAAAAGAAGATTCATTGCTTATGAAAGATTAAGCTTACTGCAGTCATTTGTTTTTGTTTTGTTTTTGTTTAGTCCAAAATGTATTTTAAAACTCGAAAATTCAGTTTCCATAGTAACCATGGAACGAGTTTCCATTTTTGGGGGGAGAAAACTGTGAAGAGGGGAAGTGTTGTTTTGTTTTCTGCGTTGTTTGAAAAAAGACATTTTATGTTGAAGTATCGTTTTGCTTATAACGTCACTTTGCACTTGGTGTGTGTGAATATTTTTTAGGTGCAAAAAGATCGGGACAAGGACAAGTGAAAGATACTTACAGTGAAAGATTAAAATTCCTGGGATTACCTTCTCTGAAGGGAAGAAGAGTCAGGGGTAACATACGAGTATATAAAATAATGGATAATATTGATGACATAGACTTTAACCCTTTCACCGCCAATGTCGCATTTTAGCACCACAATGGTTTAACACCCATGTCACTGAAAGGTATCAAATCAGGGCCTGTTATCCAAAGACCCTATTTTTTTTAATTTTGAGAGGTAAGGATAGGCCTAAATGTTATACATGTCACAGAGGAATTCGCAATATTGCAGATATTTTATTTTCTCTACCCAATTAAGTTTAAATGGTATTTTTTTGGCTGAAAAATGGCTGGCGGCGAAAGGGTTAACAACCTTTTTGTTAAAAGTATCACAAACATGACACGAAATAGTACAGAGAAGTTATTTTTAAGACGATCAGTTACTAACATTCGCAAGTTTTACTTTTCTAACCGAGTTGTTCAATACTGGAACAATTTGTCAACTAACATTAAGGCTGCACCTAGCATAAATATATTCAAAAATCTTCTGGGCAAAGACACAATGATGTCAATTTTTTTTTATAATACTTTCGATGAATAAAAAAAGAAAAAAAAGTCCGTTCCATATTTTTGCTAAACTTTATAGTTTAGCTGTAGAAAGCAAGCCACCTTGAAACAAATCAAAGTCACAAACGAGAAAGGGCGTAAAAGGGCCGCGAGGCCCACTTCTAGCCCTAATTACTACCACTACTACTACTACTACTACTACTACTACTACTACTACTACTACTACTACTACTACTACACATCGTGCGTTCATTACAACTCTGTGACTAGGAGTACTATAACAGCAACACGCTTAAAGACCCCGCACGTCACGTGTCACATTCCCTCTCATGCTTGGAAGATTTCTTAAGATTTCTTACCAGCTATAAGAGGGAAAACACGTGAAAACCGTGATTTCGACACGTGACGTGGTGGGTCTTTAATAGGCTACTATGCGGGTTTCTAGATCACCTTTCTTCTTTGTTGATAGTTCGAAGCGATAAATCACTCACTGACATTCTTGGACCACTGAAGAATAGACTGACGGCAAGCCACTAACATGTAATTCCTGTTATTTAGATTCTATGGGTGAACCATGAGGGATACATTTTTGTGGGTGGGTGGGTGGGTGGGGTGGGTGGGTGGGTGGGTGTGGGGGTTGAAAGATAGGGACGAAGAAAGAAAAGGAAGGTAGGCTTGAGAGAGAGAGAGAGAGAGAGAGAGAGATGAGAGAGAGAGAGAGAGAGAGAGACAGGACAGACATACATACAGACAGACAGACAGACAGACAGACAGGCAGACAGACAGAGAGAAATGCACAGGCATGATTCCATGGAAATGTTCTCCCGGTTTTTGTGTAACTGGGGAGGAAAAGTGCTCTCTCTCTCTCTCTCCTCTGGATCTCTCTCTCATCTCTCTCTCTCTCTGTCTGTCTGTATGTCTCTCTCTCTCTCTCTCTCTCCTCTCTGCTCTCTTCTCTCTACACACACAACACACGCACACCACACAAACACAGGCACACGCGCGCACGCGCACGCACACAACACACACACACACACACACACACACACACAACCCCACCACACACACACACACACACGCAGCGCACGCACGTACGCGCACGCACGCGCCAGCACACACAAAATACACACACACACACACATACATACACACATACGTACACTGACATCTTTTAACGACCTACCCCCACACATACCCGCATACATATGCTCACATGCACACAACACACACACACACACACACACACACACACACACACACCAACACACACACGCAACACACTCCGATTGCACACACACACAACACACACACACACACACACACACACACACACCTGCACACATACCCGCATGCACACACAAACGCACACACATAATTATTCTATCCGTGTCATAAATCACCAGGCTTCTCCATGAAGAATTATAAAACAAAATGAAAGAAAAGAAAACTGGAGTGTGAAAACGCCAGATCAACCAGCCACGCGGCAGCATTTTCGGGTTCAGTGATCTCGCAGGAAGAAACAGACAGACAACAACCCCTAAAACTAAAGTCCGATCGAACAGTCTACATCCGCACTTTACAGAATGTACCGGCCCTTGCGCCAGCGAGGATCTCAACTATAACTGGCGCATAGTATTGACAGCTAGACAATACAATTTTTCTGGAGGTCAGTCATGTAATGGAAACCCTAACGATTTAGTCATTGACCTCTAGAAAAATGTTGATAAGCTAATGACATGAACTCGAGAGAAAAAACCCACCATATGGCTTTAAATGCTATGAAAACTAAATGTATGTATGTTACTACACGACAAGGAAGGAACTGAGCTCTCCATTTCCACCAGTATGCCTTCAAAGTCAGATGATAGAATAAGTAACATACACAAATAAAGTTTTAAAGACCCACCACGTCACGCGTCAAAATCATGGTTTTCACGTGTTTCCCTCTTATAGCTAGTAAGAAATCTTAAGAACGTCTTCCTAGTACATAAGAGGGAATGTGACACGTGATGTGGGGGGGTCTTTGAAGTGTTAATGTCGTTAACAATCTGATCACTGGTCCGATCATATAGGCCCCAGCCTACATTCGTATCATTGTATAATAAAGTATTTGAAGTTTGAAGTGTTTTATCTTGGCAAACGAATTTCAAAAAGAATTTTTAGCAACTTGCAAAAATAGTGAACTTTTGTTTAATCTTCTTGTATCGAAAGTTATTCTTCTATGCTCATATCTTATCTCTAATTAATTATGCATCTACTGTTTGGGACAGTACCAGTGAAACTAATCTGAAACACATAAGACGTTTGCATAAACGAGCTGTTAAAATTAGTTCTATTAAAATCCAACACCTTGACGGCTAATGATGATAATAAAAAGAATTCTATGCCAGACAGACTACATTTTTGAAAATGCCTCTGCGTGTACAATGTGGCGAATAGAATCGCTCCTAAGAAAATTATTGCGAGTTTCACCATCAACCCAAACCGAAATACTCATAGCCTATCCTTTCACAGACCCCGAAATAATCTATGCATGTGTAGTTTTGTTTACTCGGGGGGTACTGCCTGGAACAATTTATCTTCTTCTTTAGAATTGTGTCCTTCAAGACAAGCCTTTACAAGGGCACTTAAAAAGACTATGATTAAAAAAAATCACGACGACGAAAATGGTGTTTTACGTCCTCTTGGTCTGAATCAGACACATATGGGACATTTGTAAATACAAATATGGTGGGAACAAAATACTGGAGGCAATGCCCGGAGGCAGTACGAAACCAGTAAAGTCCCGATTTTTAAAAATGAATACAGATAGCTGTAGCGGTGACTGCGCCTCGGTTAAACCTCATCGGCTATGGCATCGCCACAAGTAAAATCATACAATAATAAATGTTGTAAAATAATCAATGTTTCTTATCAAAATGAGGGCTACATACCTGCATCATAACTACATGTGTAAATTTGCTATTACGGATATGTGCTAATTCCTGTGACGTTTTAAAAAAACTCCTAGTTGTTTTTTTGTTCACCGTTCTATCTTTACTAATACAAAACACATGATAAAACCGCTCTATCTCTCTTTACTAATACAAAAAACATGATAACACCGCTTCTATATCTCTTTACTAATACAAAACACATGATAACACCGTTCTATCTCTCTTTACTAATACAAAACACATGATAACACCGCTCTATATCTCTTTACTAATACAAAACACATGATAACGCCGTTCTATCTCTCTTTACTAATACAAAGCACATGATAACACCGTTAAACTATCTGTCTTTACTAATACAAAGCACATGATAACACCGCTCTATCTCTCTTTACTAATACAAAACACATGATAACACCGTTCTATCTCTCTTTACTAATACAAAGCACATGATAACACCGTTCTATCTCTCTTTACTAATACAAAACACACAGTAATGCTGCTGTTGCTGGAGGAGGTCAAAACCACATTTCCCAGTTGTTGTTAGTTTCCTCGTTTATTAAATAAATATGCGAGTGGTTTTTGTGCGTGTTTTCTGCATTTGTGAGTTTACTTTTGTCGGTGGTAACTCTCTCTCTCTCCACTTCACATTATTTTGCATCCTTCTTTTTTTAATAACAAGTTCTTGCTTTCTGCATCTCCATTCAATAATAAAGTAAGAGGGACTATCTAAAGGATAGGTCCGTTTTGACTCAGCCTCTCCGCTCCATTCCCTGTCTGGAAAAGGCGGTGGAAGGTTTCGTCATCGCGACGTCTCTCGTCTCTCATCTCTCTCTCTAGTCCACAATCACCCAAAAGGTCCCTCTCAGAACTAACGTGAGAGAGTCTCTTCGTGACCTCTTCCCCCCCCTTTCCCTCCCTACGTGGAGGAGAGAGGGAGAGAGAGAGAGGGGAAGGGAGGAGAGAGGGAGGGAGACTAGAGAAATCTAATTCCTCTCTCATGTGTACTTTTTTTGGGTGAGGTTTGTGTGTGAGTGAGTGTGTCTCTCTCTCTGTCTCTTTGCCTCAGTCCTTATCTCATTTTCCTACTCCCTGTTCCCCTCTCCATTTCCCCCTATGATAACATTGCAGCTACATGTTGCACATATTGTGTTTTGCTTGTCATTATAATATGTGTGATAATTCACTTATTTCTTCATTGTGCGTTGATTTTCCCCCAGTTTCTATTTTTGTTCTTTTCATTTGATTTGCTTCACGTTCTTCTGGTTTTTGTCATTATGGTGACAGGATGAAAAGAAGAAGCTCTGTTGGCTCATTCCTTTATCGTCAATAAAGTATCGTGGTGTAGAGTGGCACAGTGGTAACGCGTTCGCTTCGTTGTCAAGTAAACCCGAGTTCGAGACCTTGGGTACAGGGGATTTTTTTTCCTCTCATTCTGCACTAGGCCTTAACGGTCTGAACGTGGAGTCTTTTTTCGGATGAGACGATAAAACCGAGGTCCCGTGTGCCCATGCACTTAGCATACGTTAAACCCAGTGGCCAACGAAAAAGTTGTCATTTGGTCAACATTTACCTCCTCAGTCAGTGACAAAAAATCGCATGCAAAAACAAAACAAAACAAAAAACATTGGGTGGCGCGCCTCTGGCTGCGACGCGCTCTCCAGGTGGGAGAGCAACCCGAATTTCACAGAGACGCCTCTGTGACTATATATAAAGTACCGAATACCTAAATAAAGATCATTTCGACATGACTTGACACACCACCACACTCACACATACACTGATGCGAAACATGCGTAGCAACTCTGCACAAGATCCAGACTGTCATGAACACACGTCTCGGGCACATCGACAAGAACAGGTGGCCTGCAAAGACCAGGAACGAAGATCTGTGGCAGCGGGCGGGTCGCATACTCACATCTGTATCGTTAAGAATTCGGGACTTTACCTGGAGTTGCACTGCCTCCGGGCATTGCCTCCAGGATCGTTCCCACCATCTTTATACCTACTGATGTCCCATAATATGTGTCTGCTTCAGACCGGCTTTTCGGATTTCATTCATGGCAGCGGGCGGGACAGGAACCAGTGGCCAAGCAGATTGTGTTGAGGAATTTGGGTCTGGATAGGACACACGCTAAGGAAACCACGATCCAGCACCACACGCCAGGCCCTGACCTGGAACCCCCAGGGGAAAAGGAAGAGAGGCCTGTGAATGTGTCGCTCGTGCAAATCTGTAGCTCGCTACCTATGAGAGTCTGTATTTGCGGCATTTTGCGACATTGAGCATGAACCACAAATTTCACTTTTTTCGTGGGGTTAGGGTTAGGGATAGGGTTAGGTAAATGGTTCAAGTACGGAAAAAGTGAAATTTGTGAATGTCGCAAATACACACTCTCATAGTAGCGAGCGACAGATTTGCACGAGCGACAGATTTGCACGCGACAAGGCCAACCTTGCAACAGCTGGAGGTTGGACAGGGAGGCAGGGAACCAGATGGAGTGGCATTGAGTGAGCTGCCAAGACCCGCGTGCAATATTATCGACGACCTTTGCCACACTGGCAGCAAAGCGTCTAGGCATCTAAGTATGAATGAGGGACATCCAAACGGCCTTTCAAACAGGTCTCTCTCATCTCTCCTCCTCTCTCTCTCTCTCCCTCTCTCTCGATCTCTTAAAACCACAAATCCGTCCCTTTCTGACTCTCTCTCTCTCTCTCTCTCCTGCCTCTCCCTCTCAAACTTCCCTCCTCTCTCCTTACTCTACTCTCTCGCGACCGTCTCTCTCGCTACCTCTCACGCCGCTCCATTTCTTCCGGGGCGCTCAGTCCTCATCTCGGTCTCTCCAGTCCTCATCTCTCTCGTGGTGGCTCTCTCTCTCTCTCTCTCTCTCTCTCAATAGCACTCTCCATTCTCCACAAAGAATCATTTTACAGTGTGAACCTTGAAGTCAGCAAAGTAGCCCAAAACATCATCAATTCGATAAACGGAAATCTTAAAGGACCACCCTGACGGATGAGTTTTTGTAAGAAAACACGTCCAGATCACCAGGAAAACACCCTTTACAGATATTGCAACACTCACTTCGCTCTGGTTTCCTAGAAATCAAACCGTTAAATTGGCGATTCCTCCTTGGCGGAGGTGCTGGAATTTTAATTATTTTACCCAATGGCCGCCTGCGTTTAGACCAAATCGTTTGCATGACATTTTGGCAATACAAGCCTTTTTTTTCTTTTTTCTTTAAAATTTTATACAGATTATCTAAAGGAGTTTCGCTAACAACAAAGGAAATAGCTCCAATTTTTATTTTACTGCACTACAAACAAAGAAAACGCTTCAACCACAATGAGTGACCTCCACCCACCCATCCAAAATGGCTACTTGCTCGGGCATCTCCGGCAAGGAGGAATCGCCGTTTTAACGGTTTAATTTCTAGGAAACCAGAGCAAAGTGAGTGTTCCGATCCTTGAAAAGGCTTCTGGTGATCTCGACGTGTTTCTTGCAAAAACTCATCCGTCAGGGTGCACCTTTAAATCTGTTGCAGATTAAACCTTGAAATGTATGAACGTCCTGTCACAGCACCCAGAGCTACAGTAGATCCTCTTAGGTGGCCAGGCCTACTTTGCAGCATGCCTACTTGCCAGCTCTTAGCCTAAAAATAGTACCATCTTTTCTCTCTTCGCTACCTGCCTCCACTCACTCACACACACAGCTGGTACCAATTACTGCTGAGCTTTAAAACAGATGTCAAGAGAGTGGAAGGCTGCTATTTTAAGCCCACCCTAATGTGCCTGATAAGAATGGAAAGGAAGGGGTAAACTAGCCAGCTGAACACTACTTGAATCCAGCATTCATCACGATAATTGACTTATATCATGATGCTAACCGAAAACAGTCCAGCCACTGTGGGTGACCCAGTCTTTGAATGGACCATTACAACAGAACACTCTGACCGTTCCACCACACAGGGTGGTGTTTCTTGGGATGACCAACGCCAGCCTTACATAGACCTGGCTGATCTCATTGAGGATCTAAGCAACCTTTTCGTGTTTGCTTTAGGGTCGTTCGGGAACTGCATGATACTTATGGTCATGCGTCGCATTCCTTCGTCCACGTCCAGTGTGTTCTTCAAAACCCTGGCCCTGTCTGACCAGTTGGTGCTGATAGCGAGACCTTTGGACAGCATGCTAAAACGATACTTGGATGTCAAGTCCTTCAGGTATGGTAGCTCCTGGCAGTGCAAATTGGATGCAATTACGTATCGCTCGGTAACAGTTATGTCGTCGTGGATGCTGGTGTCACTCACCCTGCTCAGAGCTGCCTCTGTGCTGTGGCCACGTCGTGTCAATGCTGTGTGGACAAAGGGAAAATCGCGAGCTACAGCAGGCATAGTAATCATCTTTATCGTTGCATTTAACTATTACATTCTCTATAGGTATGCCGCTGAAAACGGATTGTGCATGTTGTCTAGCTCTAGAATGTACATATTTTGGATTCATCTATTTCAAACTGGTATCTTGCCTTTCATAATACTGATCATCACCAACGGTATTCTTCTGTGGAGTGTAGTCGGATCAATCAGAAGAAGAAATCGTGTTCTTTCACGACAAGTCACCCAGGATGTCAGAGCGCAAACGTCGACTGTCACCTTGATTGCTGCCAGTGTGTGTTTTGTCCTCCTGACAACGCCTTTTGCTCTTTGTATCACTGCATATGAGTATGATTATTATGATAAAGACAGTCCCATTCGCAGCGGACAGTACTCTGTGGTCAAGGCTGTCAGTTCTGTCCTGTTCCACTCCAAGTGTGCTGTCAATTTCTACCTGTACTGTTGGACCAGCAGCAAGTTCAGAGCAGAGCTGCTAAAGATATTTCAAAGTTTCTGTGGCTTGTGTCGCGAAACTTCAAGAATCAGTTCTTAATTTAAAGACAACATCAACAAAACATTGCAAGCCTACAGATGTGTTGGTAAATGGTAAAGGTAGGAATAACATTTTGATATACTAGTATGTTTGGTTCTTTTTAATGTATACACAGCTACATTTGACTCTGCAACATGAGATTAAAGTATCTACCAAACAGTCGAACCATTTAGGTTGCTCTCTAGTCCATTTGCAAAAGAAAAGCAATCCCAGGCAAAAAGAATGAAAAGTTCAATAAAACATATTTTGTTGACCTAGCATGTCTAAACAATACAACCTCCAAAATCGTTAATATATGTGACCCAGCACCACGAAAGGGATATTAAGTCGCTGGGTTAGTTTCCAACGAAAGGCTTGGAAAGTCAAAGATTTCATTTTTTTTCAATTTTGAGTTATTGGTATTTTCGTGATCTCTAACATCTTATCTTTCATATTTATAAGGACAACCTTTAATATGGTATCTAAATGGTCTTATAAGTGTTTTAAAGTGAACAGGTCAATGCATGTTCTTCTGCTAGGCTAGACTTTAAACTGTTTCCTCAACATGGCTGAGCGCATGAGCACTTATAGAGACCCAAGTCATACGCTTGGTTGCTGTTCCTGGACTTCAGCTCGGCATTTAACACCATCCAGCCGCACCTCATGATGTCCAAGCTGCTGAGGATGGAGGTCAACCCGCTGATCATCCAATGGGTATTGAGCTTCCTTATTGACAGACGGCAGAGGGTACGCATCGCCGGTCCCACCGACGTCTGGTCACCAACACGGGTGCTCCTCAGGGATGCGTCCTTTCGCCTGCCCTATTTACTCTATACACGGCTGACTGCAGGTGTGGGGAACCCGGAGTCCTACAGATCAAATTATCCGACGACACCTCCATTGCCGGCATAGTGACGCAGGGGGACGAGACAACCTACAGATCTGCTGTTGCTGACATGGCTGCCTGGTGCCAGGAGAACCATCTGCTTCTCAACGTCGGCAAGCCAAAGGAAGTCATTATTGACTTCTGGAAGAACCCCCTTGCTCCTCTTCCTCTGCAGACCAATAGCAACCAGGCTGAGAGTGTCCAGGAATATAAGTACGTACCTGAGCACGTCTCTTAACTCCAAGCTGGACTGGTCCAGGAACGCAGCTGCCATCTATTTCCTTTGGAAGTTGAGGTCATTCAACGTCAAGCCCGCCATCCTGATGATGTTTTACCAGGCCATGATTGAGAGCATCCTGACCTACATCACCCTTTGCTTCTTTGGCAACCTGCGTGCGGCAGACACCTCCAGACTGCACAAAATGACCAGAACCGCCAGCAACATCATCAGGCGTCCAGTGACTGACCTGCAGGCCCACCACGACAGGAAAGCAGTCAGGCGGATCCGGGCTTTGGGGCTATCCTCGCCGACCCATCCCACCCACTGCAGACTTCAGAGAGGTTGAGGAGCCTGTCAACAAGGACCTGCCGCTTCCACCAGTCCTCTTTGCCACCTGCCATCAGACTGTTCAGCCAAAGTGCTGGCTGAGCAGACTGCTTCCAAGGGACAAACCGAAATCAGGGAATGGGGAGGGGAGGTTTTTAGATTTTAGGAAATTAGGGAAGGG
Organism: Phymorhynchus buccinoides; assembly: GCA_017654935.2. Lineage (NCBI taxonomy): Eukaryota > Metazoa > Mollusca > Gastropoda > Neogastropoda > Raphitomidae > Phymorhynchus > Phymorhynchus buccinoides. The sequence continues at coordinate 7,908,507 of CM065705.1, read as the reverse complement.
GGGGGGGGGGGGGGGGGGGGGGGGGGGGGGGGGGGGGGAGAAGAAAAGGGGGGACATTGGGGGGGGGGGGGGGGCAAGGGGTGGGGGTTATGGGGGCAGACAGGGAATGGATGTGGGGGGAAAGGGTGTGGTGGGGAAGACAGATAGGAATTGGAGGGGGAAAAGGGAGGAGGGAGGGGATATGGACGAGAAGAGAGGGCGAAAGGGAGGTGTGAGGGGAGAGAGGATTAGGGGTAAGGAGGGGGAGGGGGATGGGCGGGGAGGTAATCGGGGTGAGGGGGCAGTTAATATTTCTCTGTGAGACTTCATTTCAATTCTTAGTTAGGGATGTCATTCTTTCATCCACTGCGAGTATTATTTCATGTGTCACGATTCGCGCGTATGTGTCCACTATATGTATGTTGTGTGTGTGTGTTGTGTGTGCGTGTGCGTGTGCGTGTGCGTGCTGTGTGCAACCGTGTGCGTGTGCGTGTGCGTGTGCGTTATGTGTGCGTGTGAGTGTATTGACGTGGGTGTGTTACTGTGTTATCTTGTTCAACATTATAAATCATTATTATCACTTTTGCTATTATGATTGATGCTATTATTGATGTCGTTATTATCAGAAGTAGGCCTATTTCCCCCACTCATCATCACAATCATCATCATCATCATCATTTCGTTTTTCTTATTATTACTAATAGTATTCGTAGTGGTGGTGGTCACCATTTCACTTAATTATTATTATCATCATCTTCATCATTACCATGCACACACATACGCATACGCATGGGCACACACGCATAATATATAAATATATTATATATATATATATGCACATGCACGTACACAGACACACACGCTCTAACGCACACACGCACACACGCAGACGCACGCACGCACGCACGCACACGCACTTCACACGCACACGCACCCACACCACACACACACACACACACTCTCCTCTCTCTCTGGTCTCTCTCTCGGTTCTCTCTCTCTTTCTCTCTCTCTCTCTCTCTCTCTCTCTCTCCACACATAAACCAGCTTCACACAGTATGAATGTGTCAGTACACCAAACACTAGGTCACACAGACACCCAGACATTTTTGTATCAAATGACAACACTTAAGGCTCTTGGAAATGTCCATCTTAGTCATGACCACACAGACAATAGGATGAAAGAGAGCGGGGCCAAAAGGCCTACCTAAAAAAAAAGGGGGGGGGGGGTGGGTGAAAAGTGAAAAGGAACAAGAAAAAAAGGAGGAAAGGAAGAAAAAAAGAAAAGAAAGGGTGAAAAATGAAGGCGGAAGTGGTGGTGGGTTGCATGATGAGTGAGCAACGGAGAGCGGATGAATGATTGGGTGTGGTCTGAGAGTTACATATTTTGTTAATGTAAATTTATGTCATACTTTTATTTAATATTTGTATTTTTATTTTACATGGTGGAAGACAAGTTTCCATGTGCGTTGTACAATGCCAATTGGACAAAAAAAGAAACTTATGACTTATGACCCTCTCCCTACTATTTTTAATTGCTCATAACTCTGGAACAGAAAAAGATTTAGGTAATGATTCTTGTATCATTAGAAAAAGAATTCTCTGAACTTTTCGAATGTATAATTTTCTGAAAATGGTCTGTGTGACACTTAATGTCCCGTTCGTGGTGCTAGGTCACATATTTTTAAAATGAAGTTACCAATCTGATTTTTTCAGGTCTATGAAGAAAACTCAATGCATGGAAGGTTGCAACATGGGTGTTTTTTCCCCAAGACGTCACGGAGATCTAAACTAAAAACGTTTCTGTGGTAACTCATTTTGTTTTCTTAGAAAAAAAGGTCCATTTTTGATAGGGAAAACATTTTTGCAGACATTTTCAATTTACTGCAAGCTGTGTGTGGGTTGTTGTTAGTTTTTTTTTTACTATGAAAATTAAAATGCAAAACTGTGTAGTATATTATTTCATTTATTGAGCACACATATAAAAGAGAGTTCTGTCTGGATACCGTAGAAATCTACCACATGGCCGAAAGGCCAAAGAGGGCGTAAAACATTATATACCGTAGAAATTAACATTGCAAACGAAGACGTTGAAACTGCCAAAGCATGTCAGGAACTCAAACAGTGCTCTTTTCTGAAGATGGGCGACTGTGGAAACTGTTAAGTTCTTTAGCATATGAATAAATCTTGGATAAACATAATCTTTCATGCATTGAATCTTCTTTTAAGAAAACGAAAAACGAAAAATCAAAATGATATATTGCTTGTTATTATTTGTCGCCAATTTTGTGTGTTGCATTTTTAGACACACTTAAAAGGTATTGCTTAACGAAATGCCAAATGGCACTTTGTAGACTTTCTAAGCAGTGTGTGTGTGTGTGTGTGTGTGTGTGTGTGTGTGTGTAAGTGTTACAGATGGAGACCTTTCGTGATTTGGCTGAAATTGTGAACTGGTCCTCACAATAGATTGGGGGAGATGCAGGTGTGTTGATATTTTGTGTGTGTGTGGTTTCTTTTACAAATTTCAGCATCTTTGTAACAGAACATTCTAAGATTCTGCCGTTTCTATTGATAGCAATTGTGTCAACATGCAAGGGAAATAACTGTAACACCGATGATGTTGTCTTCAGTTCAAGATCATATTAACTAAACTCGATTATGCTACTTTGCATTCCTTAGCTCCTCGATCGTGAAATGACCAGTAAAATAAATATATTGGACGAGTCAGACAGTTGGTGGGAAGCCTGGTGGGACGTATACCTGCCCTACGAAAACCTGGCTAATCTCCTCATGGACATCGGTGACCCAATCGTTGTTGTGTTTGGCATGTTTGGGAATGTTGTGATTATTATGACCATGCTTCGTCTTCCTTCATCCACGTCCAAGTACTTTCTTCATAGTTCTGGCCGTGTCTGACCAGATAGGGCTGATAACTGCCCTGCAGAACTCCCTCTTAAACATTGTCAGCTTTACAACTATCAGGAACCAGGGCATCTGGCAGTGCAAGGTTTACAGGTTTATAATGAGAGTGGTATCACCGGTATCGTCATGGATGCTTGTTGCACTCACCATGCTCAGAGCTGCTTCTGTGCTGTGGCCACTTCGTGTCAATGCTGTGTGGACGAAGAAAACGTCGATAGCTAGCGTCGGTGGAGTGGGCTTCATTCTCATTCTGATGAATTCACACTGGCTGTATGGCTATAATATCGGTCGAGACGGGTGTAAGACAGATATGAACGCATTAGATACGTACGTATGGTTTGCTTTGATAATAGAACCTTGGATGTACCTGCTTCAGTTTTCTTTCCTTCCTTTCATTGTATTGGCCATTAGCAATAGCGTTCTGACGTGGACACTGACACGATCTGTTCGAGTGAACAAACATCTCTCAACGCAACAATCTGTCCAAGATTCCAGACAGCAGAAAGTGTCTTCATTGACAGTGACCTTGATTGTCGCCAGCATTTCGTTCTTCCTCCTGACAGCACCGTTCGCAATAAATCTAGTAATCGATTCCTATATCGAATGGAGGGACCCTGTCTTCAGCGGTCGATACTGGGTGTTTGCCAGAACCAGCAACGTACTGTGGAGGTTTAACAGTGGCATCAATTTCTACCTGTACTGTCTGACTGGCAGCAAGTTCAGAGAAGAGTTCGTGAAAATCGCACGCGACTTTTATGCCATTTTCGGTACTAAGGCTAAGACCAAGATGGTTAATTCAGAGCAGAATTCCTGGTAGTGTCACTGAAAATGTGCAGCATGTGTTTTTAATATAAAATCAAGAAAAGAAATCGCTAATTTGTTTGAGAATACCAGTAGAAATAATGTTATGTCATAAGATGAAGTACTCAACCTGCAGTAAGAAAGGCAAGACTGAAAAGTGGAAACAACCGAGCAATGTAGAGGATGAAGTACTCAATCTGCAGTAAGAAAGAAAGAGCAAGACTGAAAAGTGGAAACAACCGAGCAATGGAGGAGGGGGGGGTGGGGGGCGCATCTTTACCTTTACCCATGAGTTTAAAGCAGAATTCCGAGGAAACATATAATAGCATTGTAATGTGCGCCATTTCGTACGTGTGTGTGTGTGTGTGTGTGTGTGAGGGGGGGGGGGGTATCCACATAATATTATGACTGTGAGTGTATGGCAATATTTTGCTATTATTATTATTACTAGCGCAACGCCGAGTACCAGTAACGCCTAGTAACGGTAACGCCTAGTACCGGTAACGCCAAGTACCGGTAACGCTGAGTACTGGTTTCGCCGGGTCAGCGAAATATTATATTATTACTTTTGTCTCTCTCCCCTCCTTCCATCTTCTTCTCTCATCCCGTTCCAACCCCCACCTGACACCCCACCCCACCCCAAACCATCCCCTGTACCCCCACCCCCACCCATCCCACCCCACCCCATACACACACGTGCACACGCATTAACCTCATACTCAACGTCAATGAGCTGGAAGACAACAGCGGTGAATAGCGGGATGCTGTACCTCGCTAATGTAATCTCCGCTAGTCCAACCGTTTTCTTGCCCCAGCGTGCACGCAGTACCGAGTTGTTTCTGTGTAAACTGTTTGTTGTGGACGGCTTGAAATTTTGGGTCCTGCGCAAATGTAAATTGGCTCATATCGCATGCGTTTATGAATGGATGCTGTTGAAATTTTGCACCAAGATAGTCACTATCCCTGGTCATGCACGTTCCAAATTTCGAGTCAATGTCGCTGGTCTCGTTTCGCCGCGGTTTGTGAAAAGGTGAAGCGACGCATATCGCGCGCGTTTATTAATCGATTCGCTTCCCGTTTGGCGCACAGATCGTCACTGTCGCCGGACACTACCTTCTAAATTTGAAGGCAATCTGTCCAGAAATACTGGAGATACGGGCGCCGAGAGGCCGGTGGATACGC
>CM065705.1:7883626-7898626 GCA_017654935.2 Phymorhynchus buccinoides | reverse complement strand
TACTTATCCCTAAGGATAGATACAGTTTCAAAATGAGTAACCATGGGAATTGGACGATATTGCTCGGTGAACGAATTTGCTACGCTTTACCCTAGTGCCCTCTTTCCACTGAACTAACACTACCAATAGCTCAATGCTGACTACACATGCTGCCAAAGCCAATGGGATTGGCTACAATGAAGATCACAGTGTTCTTTCTCTTTCTACTTTTGCTGAGCATTGCTGCTCACGGTCTGTCTACGGATGACAATGAAGAAGAACTGACGAGTAGACTCCGATTTTTGATTGATGATGTATTTTATTACAAGTTTGTACATGAGCTCCCCAAATCCAAGATTTTCAAAATCTGAGTCAGTAAATGTTAGTAGGTGGAGCATCAGTGTGATTCTTTGTTTTCATCATACCGTATTAATTACAATAAAAGCACTAAGCCTAATAATTCTGATTATTATAACTCTTTCTCTCTCTCTCTCTCTCTCTCCCCCTCCCTCCCTCTCTCTATCTCTCTCTTTGTTTCTCTCTCTAGAGAGAGAGGGAGAGAGAGGGAGAGAAAGAGAGAGAGAGAGAGAGAGAGACAGACAGACAGGCAAATAGAGAGACATACAGTTTGCATAGATGCACAGACTTCAGACACACAGAGATACACAAACATAACAACAAATAAACCTGTGGGGAGGGAGAGAGAGAGAGAGAGAGAGAGAGAAGAGAGAGAGAGAGAGAGAGAGAGAGAGAGAGAGAGAGAGAGAGAGAGAGACAGAGAGAGACAGACAGACAGACAGTGAGATAGAGACAGAGAGGGAGAGAAACAGAGGGAGAATAGGAAGTGGAGGAGAGAGAGATAGAGGGAGAAAGAGAGACAGACAGAGAGACAGAGAGAGAAAGAGACAAAGACAGACATTATATACACAGAGAGAGAGAGGTGGAGAGAATGAATGAGACAAACAGACAGACAGACAAACAAGAAAAACAGAGACAGAAAGACAAAAACGATATCCTTCTTACATGGCTCAACATCGGAACCACATTGGGGTCAATGAGGAACTTATCCCCCCCCCCCCTCTCTCTCTCTCTCTCTCTCTCTCTCTCACTACGCCCAACTAAGAATATCGCGCGCTAAGCCCCTACTGGTTTGACTGGCCCCTGGCGGTCAAATCATCGCTGAGTTGACCATTGCTCCCATGCACGTTTGTGGGAGCCTCTCATGGTACTTTATCTTCTTGCGGCTTTATCTTCTCGCGGCTACTATTTGATACAATGAGCCCAGGGGGAGGCAAGCGAGCTGTGCCCCTCTTTGTGCTGGGATTTCTTGCAACGCAGAACGAACGAACGAACAATGGTGTTTTACGTCCTCTCGGTCTGGAACAGACACATGTGGGACATGCGCTCCACCACCACCACCACCACCACGACACACACACACACATACACGCACGCCACGCACGCACGCGCGCGCGCGCGCGCACGCACGCACGCACGCGCGCGCGCGCGCGCACGCACGCACGCACGCACACACACACACACACTAAGTAACTTTAAGCGGGTATTCTTTTTAACAAACAGAATGGGACACCATAATAATATGTTGTTGTTGTCGTACGCTGGCTAAACGACTCCAGGGATCATACAACATACCACACACACACACACACACACACACACACACACACAGTAAAGTAACTTTAAGCGGGTATTCTTTTTAACAAACAGAATGGGACACCATAATAATATGTTGGTGTTGTTGTTGTTGTTGTCGTGCCCTGGCTTAAAGACTCCAGGGATCATACCAACAGCCCAAGCACTCGAACACTATTGTACAAATGCACCAGCTAAGCTAGGGGTGAGAACATTACGTGTGTGACCGGTTTTGATTACCCAGCCACGTGACAGCCACACTCCGACTTCGGAGGAGAACACCATCATATAAGTAGGCCTTCCCAATAGGCCTAGACGATTATCGGAGAGAGAAAAAAACTAGGGGAGAGCACTTCATGAAAATTAGAGTTGTGTGCCTCGACTTACTCGGTCAAAGCCATAGCAACCATGGCGGCATGGCGTCGAAGCTTGAAACCGCAGGATGCGAGTCAGCGACTTGCAAACATTTTACTTTTAGAAAAATGAGGGGTGGCCAGTAACCCATAGACTGATAGAATTTGCAAAATATGACGTAAACATATAAAATGAATAACATCAATTTCAGAATGACGCACGGTGTTCTATGTCTGCTCAAACACACGAGGCGAGGGCTGGGGATCTACCTGATGGCAGAGTAACGTTCCCTGTTTGACCGATTGAATTAGGCAAGATCACTCCTCTTCTTCTTCTTCGCCTTAGGCAGCCAACTTCATCACGCTGAAGATTCTGCTGCACTTTAACACCACACACCACGTTTAAATTCAGATATTTTCTTTCCCTATTCATTGGTAATTATCATTATTAACACATATTTGATTTGATTTGACTCTCTCTCTCTCTCTCTCTCTCCCTCTCTCTCTCTCTCTCTCTCTCTCTCTCTCTCTCTCTCTCTCTCTCTCTCTCTCTCGGCGTACCCTGTAGCTGAATGTATTGCTAATAACTGTGTGCTATAACGTTTTTATTTCGACAACTGTTACTCACAAAGGCCTGCACGCATGCTCTCGCCTGCACACACACACGCACACACACACACACTCGCACGCACGACACAGACACATACACACCACAAACGTGCGCGCGCATGCACTCTCTCTCTCTCTCTCTCGTCTCTCTCTCTCTCTCTCACACACACACGCACACACAGAGATAGACACGCGCACGTGCGCATGCACGCACACACACACAAGGAAGACAGCAAAACAAACATAATTACGCACGCGCACAGTTATAGAAAATATACGTAGGGGTGACCCAGAAGGGGAAGATACGCAAAATCTATTTTTTGATTAATTGCTGTTAGATGTGCTGAGTTTGTTTTGTTTCGTTTTGAAACACCCCCCAAAAAACTCGCTGATATTTTGCCACTTCAGGTTTAATTAAAAGCGTTTTTAATTAAACAAAATAGAATGACGGAATAGAACCAAAGGCCTTATTTCATGGCCTATAGAATTTGTGTGTGTGTGTGTGTGTTCTTAATGGGGTGGTTCAATAATCTGTCAATAGCTGCAAACACACACTCACACACGCATACATACATACACACACACACACAGATGTGCATGCACGCACGCACGAATGAACAAGTAGGCCTACACCTACGCACGTACGCGCATCACGTCCGTACTCAAGCACACATGCGCGCGCGCGCGCAAGAGAGAGAGAGAGAGAGAGAGAGAGAGAGAGAGAGAGAGAGAGAGAGAGAGAGAGAGAGAGAGAGAGAGAGAGAGAGAGAGAGAGAGAGAGAGAGAGAGAGAGAGAGAGCTTTAGCTTTATTTTCCAAGGATATAGATTTTAGGCAGAGAGAGAGAGAGAGAGAGAGAGAGAGAGAGAGAGAGAGAGAGAAGAGAGAGAGAGAGAGAGAGAGAGAGAGAGAGAGAGAGAGAGAGAGAGAGAGAGAGAGAGAAGAAGCTTAGCGTTGAGATTGACAATAATTATTCTGACAGAACTTTTGAAAGAAATCGATACAGTTCTTGATCTTTCATCTACATTAAATGGCAAAGAGTATATAGCTGATAACGAGGAGTTGTGCACGTGCTGCTAGGCATACTCTAATTAGTGACAGTTTACTTTAGAACCAGGCGGTGAGGCTACATAACTTACCTACAGGTTTGAATTTCTCTAGATAACGATCGCCGCGCGAAAAACGCTTACGCCAAAAAGGGCCTAAACGGCTCTAAAACAACCTAAACGCTTGCTAAGGTCAGATAACTCTTTAAAGCTTACTCTTCATTTTTGGGAGAGAGAAAAGGTTTGCTATCATAAGGGAGATAAATCATACCTCTCTGTCAGTTTGTACAAAGTTTTCGATTTCACCCACGTCTATTTGTGTGCAGAAAATTAAAATTTGCACTATATTATGCCATCTAACATGATGAAAAATTAAGAAAGAGCACTCCAAAACAAGCATTTGTTTAATTTGCTAAAATCATCCCGTATTTTTTTCACGATAGACTAAAGAATATTTTGCAAGCTTGTTGTTTTGGTCTTCCATTTTTAAAGTTCAAGTCTCGTCACGCGATATATATTTTTTTTTTAACGGAAGTATTGATATTTCCCATGATCCTTCAAATAGTTTGTCGCTTGCTACCTCGATAGCAGCCACAAAACGTTTTTAACAAACGTCGGCAAAAGAGTCGTTTCTTAGTACCGTTTTTTTTTGCCGATTTGCGCTCACGCTACGTAACGTTAGCCCTTGTGAAACGGCCCCAGAAGACAAGTTAGAGAGAGAGAGAGAGAAGGAGAGAGAGAGAGAGATAGAGAGAGACAGAGAGAGAGAGAGGATGAGAGAGAGAGAGTGAGAGAAAGAGAGAGAGAGAGGAGAGAGAGAGAGAGAGAGAGAGAGAGAGAGAGAGAGAGAAACAGAACGAACCAAAATGCAACACACAAACAAGAACTAAGATTGGAATGTACTAATATTAGTGAGGTCATTAGGAGAGACTGAATGAACGAAGATCTGTTTAAACCGTCCTCCGGTCTGGAACAGACACATAATATGGGACACTGGTAGATATAAAGGTGGTGGGGGGAACGATCCTGGAGACAATGCATATGCATAAAGGTTAGGAGAGAGGATAGTGACAGTTTATAAAGAGTTACATACCCTTGGTTCATTTCACGGATTCTATATTTACCTTGTGAAACGGCCCCAGAAGACAAGTTAAGAGAGAGAGAGAGAGAGAGAGAGAAGAGAGAGAGAGAGAGAGAGAGAGATCGATGAGAGAGAGAGGAGAGATTGAGAGTAAGAGAGAGAGAGAGAGAGAGAGAGAGAGAGAGAGAGAGAGAGAGAGCGAGCGAGCTCAATGTGTGGTGTCCATGTTCATTTTGACAGTAAGTTTCAAGGTTTCTTCTCCACGTGGGGATAGCGGGTGTGTGTGTCTTTTGCATAAATAGTTCCCCCACCTTCTAGGAAGGTGCTTGTAGCTTGTAATCTTCCTAAATCTGTCACTCTCTTTTTGACTCTGCCTTTTCCCCTTGCTTACTGTCCTCTAATGTCCTTCTGCCTTATTGGTCCATTCTCCTGCCTTGTTTTCAAAAAGAAATTCTTTACAAAGATTTTTTCCAGCCGAAGACGGACATGCTGGGCCATTTTATTTTTTTAAAAATAAAAAAATAATTCTTAGTTAGGCGTAAAAAGACAGCATGACGCATCTACTTTCATTATGACAAGAACCCGTCTGAGCGATAGAAGAAGAAAACGAAGAATACGAATAATAATAATACGAAGAATAAGAATACGAAGAAGAAGAATACGAATACGAATACGAAGAATACGAAGAATACGAAGAAGAAGAAGAATACGAAGAAGAAGAAAGGCTTAGGACAATATAATACATACGTTAAGAGAGCAGCTGTGATGCGAACTGGTATATATATAGCTGGTTTAACTTAGTGCTGATTTGCTTTTATTGTGGATTTTCCATTTGGCGCAAAGAGGTTGCCTAGAGAAAAAACAAAGCAAATAAGAAACGTAACAAAAGTCAGCACTGTTGAATGATACAATTTTTACAAAATTACTGGTTGATCCAAGTTTAATTTTCGCTTTCAAATCATTGGTTACTTGCATTACAATCGGAATCATTTAGTCTCCTTACTAGCGCAACGCTGAGTACCAGTAACGCCAGTAACAGTAACGCCTAGTAACGGTAACGCCTAGTACTGGTAACGTACTGGTAACGCTGAGTACAGCAAATTTGAAGCGATTCCGTTAAGAAACGGCAGAGAGTTATAAGGCCCCGTTTCCCGTTGGCGCTGCTCTGAGAGTGACGCGCTCTCCCGATTTTCTTCAAATTTGCTGCCAGGCTTTGCCCCAACAACAGCAAGCCTGAAAGCAAATTGGACGCGATTCGGTTGAAAACCAGCGGAGTTATAAGGCCCGTTTTGCATCATGCTGCTGTTATGCGCCTAAGTAATCGATTCGCTTCCGGTTTGACACAGCGATAGTCACCGTCCTCAGTCATGTACCTGCCAAATTTAGTCTCCTTATTACTATCACTGGTAATGAAAACATATTAGAATATTTTCCTAGGCTCATGTAGGGACAATTTTGGGGACGTTTTTAACATTAAAGATTGAAATAGAAGTGTCATACATAAGTGAAACGAAAGCTGGAAGAGTGATGACGAGAAGTAACTCTAAACACATGGCCTGGATTGATAAAACATGGATTTAGATCATTTTTAAGCTCAGAAATCGCTGTTCCGAGAATACTCGGAATTAGGCCCTGACTGGCGTTCTCCTGTTCCGAGTATACTCGGAATTCGTCCGCAATGAGTTAAGTTGTGGCAACACCTGCGATTCGATCACATAAATCGTCAGGTTTTGAAAGCATGCACCAAAAAAAAAGACCCATAATAATACGATTAATTTAAATCATTTCTAAACATACTAAAATATAAAACGCTACTACTACATCATTTCTAAACATGCTAAAATGTAAACCGTTACATAAACCAAACGCGATAATGCCATGGTTCCAAACACGCTAAGATACATAACAGTACATACAATATACACGCATACACAATGTTGTATGCTAAAATATGAAACATTACATTAAGATAATACAAGATTAGATATAAGCAAATATACACACATACGTACGTGTATGTGTGCACGTGCACACAGACACACATAATTAATGATAAGTCATTGATCTGGAATGAATTCTGCTGACTTCTACGTATTGGCTTAACACACTAGTGGCATTTGAATAGAAGACCAAGTGTAGATTTTTGTGTGGAAAAGGCTCACTTTATTTTTGCAAGTGACACACTATGGATCAATCTTGAGTTGCTTGGCATTTATTGGTGTTGATAATTTATTTTAAAGATTTTGTTTTTGTATACGAGTTCGGGTGTTTGACTCACTCAAAGGTTTGGCTATGGATGTATACAGTACACATTAGAATCGATTTGGTGTCCAGATTCTTCCTAATGTTTCAAGTTCTTGTCATTTTCGTAATTTCTCAAGTTTTGTTTGGATCATTCTTTTTACAAAATGTCTTAATTTACGTGGAAACTACTGTCTGCTTCGGTGTGTATTGTCTTTGCAGTATGTCATCTGATGAATGAATACATCATGTAATGTAAGTATAGAGAGCATGCCGTCAGCTTAAACGTTTTGCTGCTCTTACTTTCATGGCGTGGTGTGTTTATGTTTCATTGGAATTGAAAACGTGTTTAAACCAAGTCTACATGAAACATAGTCTTCGTATATCTGTTCGTTTCTAGGTATATGGAACGCACTGTGCCGCAAACAATGACACAAGGACACAGAGCGTTTCAAGTAACATCATTAACATTTAATATCAACTGAACTACAATAGAACCCCGCGTAACAGGCGCCCCGGTATTGAGGACACCCCGTTTATAAGGACAATTTTATTCAGTCTCTTCTCTTATCTATTACTAAAAGAGTCTCCAGTATAACGACCACCTCACAATGTTTGCCAGTCGAATTGATCTGTAGGGTGGTCGCGTTGCTGAGGTTCACCTGTCTGTCGTCAAGCCTACCTTCCATCACTGTACTCTGACAGCACATGACACGATGATCACGGACATCTACCCAGCAGTTGAGGACGGCGTGCTCACAAAGAACTTGTCCATGAACGACAAATGCATTCCCATCAGGTTCAACAAGTCACAGCACCTTCCCTGGGAAAATCCCCACGATGTCGTCAGTCAGCGAGTGGAGGCCAAAGCGGGCCAGGTCAGAGACCTGGCTTTGGCCTTCTTGTTCCTGATTGGTGGACCGGCCAACGTCATCAACATGGCGGTGTTCTACAAACAAGGTCTTCGGGATCGGGTCAACCTCTGTCTGTTCGTGCTGGCTGCGTCTGACGAAGTGTACATAGCCTCGGGTTTGCTTCTTCACGCTGAGAACATCTACCGGCACTTGAGCGGGCAACCGATTGTCACTCCGGTCAGCATGTTGATCACCAACAACAATTTGGTTTTCCTTTTAGGGTCTGGATTCATGTCCTATTTCCTGTCAACGGTCATCGTCTGCGAAAGATGCTACCTCGTGCTGAGACCTCTGAAATACCAGACTCTCATGAAAACCAAGACTGTGGCTGTCATCGTTCTAGTTGTCTATGTGGTAGTATTAAGTTTGTTTTTCGTCTCGTCTTACCGATATTATATTTCGTGCGTTCATGATCCAGTAACTGACCACACTATGATGATGATGACCGGAGGTACGTTCTACTTAAAGCACAGACTGTTGATAGAGACTATGGATGGTATTGTATTTGGGGTTGGGTTTCCTAACTTATTTGTCATCATAGTGATAACAGCAACGATAATCACAACGTGGAAGCTTCGTCAGATTGTGACATGGCGGTCTGAAGCATCGTCTTCCGTCTCTGCCCGGGAAGTGGCTCTGACCAAAATGCTGGTTGGGACGTCAGTGTTTTTCATCATCTGTATTTCTCCTATCTGCGTTTTCTCTTTTGTGAGATTGGTCTTACCAGAACTAACAGCGGGTGGGCGATATCACAATTTCGCTCTCACTACACTCTGGATCCAGCAAATGTCCACTTTCTTCAATTCTTCGTTGAACTTTTTCATCTACTACTCCATGGGTAGCAGGTACAGGGAAGTGTTCTGGACAATGTTTGGCAGGAAGACTGCGCCATAGGATATAACAAACGGCAAATGCTTCAAGGCTCACTCGCTTTGCGTTGTTGGATGTAAAATGCTGGATTGTTCACACCCCAAACGTCAAGGTGAAAGTCAGAAAGGGTACATGCACAATTTCTATACATCAGCTTGACGCAATATGCAACCCTTCAACATATAAAGCGGTTCATGCGATATTTTGACAGGCAATAATCCAAGGCTAAGGCCGGGTTCACATTACGTGTAGGGGCCTAAGTTCCGTACGGAAAACCCTAAATAAGTGGAAGAAAGAAGGATAAAAGTTTACGCATATACGGGAAATTCGGACACGTGCGCAAATCGTTTCCTTCTTATTTTAGTTTTACTTATTTATGGATTGCGCACGGGTTTCCGCATGGAATATCCGCTTATGTGTGTACACGGCCTAACACTAAATTAAGCTAAACAAAACTAAAAATGAATGAACCTGGCACGCCTAGGAGATCATACTGTCCTCCATCCAGGGCCGTCATCGTGAGTCCAGGGGAAACCCTCCATCCAGGGCCGTCATCGTGAGTCCAGGGGAAACCCTCCATCCAGGGCCGTCATCGTGAGTCCAGGAAGGACAGGGGAAACCCTCCATCCACGGCCGTCAAGAGGAAACCCTACATCCAGGGCCGTCATCGTGAGTCCAGAGGAAATCCTCCATCCAGGGCCGTCATCGTGAGTCCAGGGGAAACCCTCCATCCAGGGCCGTCATCGCGAGTCCAGAGGAAACCCTCCATCCAGGGCCGTCATCGAGAGTCCAGGGGAAACCCTCCATCCAGGGCCGTCATCGTGAGTCCAGAGGAAACCCTCCATCCAGGGCCGTCATCGCGAGTCCAGAGGAAACCCTCCATCCAGGGCCGTCATCGCGAGTCCAGAGGAAACCCTCCATCCAGGGCCGTCATCGTGAGTCCAGAGGAAACCCTCCATCCAGGGCCGTCATCGCGAGTCCAGAGGATGGGGGCTCCATCCAGGGCCGTCATCGCGAGTCCAGAGGAAACCCTCCATCCAGGGCCGTCATCGCGAAGATCCAGAGGAAACCCTCCATCCAGGGCCGTCATCGCGAGTCACAATGAAGGAAGGCATTTCCATCCAGGGCCGTCATCGCGAGTCACAGAGGAAACCCTCCATCCAGGGCCGTCATCGTGATAGAAAGAGGAAACCCTCCATCCAGGGCCGTCACATGTTCGTGGAGAATACCAGCTAGGAAACCCTACACATTCCCAAGCCGGCGTCATTTCATCGCGAGTCCAGGGGAAACCCTCCATCCAGGGCCGTCATCCCGAGTCCAGGGGAATCTCCCTGTCCATCCAGGGCCGTCATCCCGAGTCCACCTTGAAACCCTCCATCCAGGGCCGTCATCGCGAGTCCAGAGGAAACCCTCCATCCAGGGCCGTCATCGTGAGTCCAGAGGAAACCCTCCATTCTATAGGGCCCGCATCGTGTGAGTCAGAGCGAAAACAGACATCCAGGGCAGTCATCGTGAGTCCAGAGGATATAACCTGGTCCATCAGAGGCCGTCATTCGTCGAGTAGGAAGGACCAGGGAATAGGCGCCGACAATCAAATGTGTCTCTCCAGGAACCAGTGTCGAAGCGGATCGTTAAGAGGATTAGGCCTGCGTCTACTGATAATAATCTAGCGGTTCCGAAAATCCTACTAATAGAGGAGTATTTACATCAGTCGTTTTTTATCGCGCACAAAGCGCTTTACAATCAGCATTGAACACTCACACGACAGACACACACACACACAGGGGCAAAAACAGAAAAAAAAAAAAGTTCAATAAGGACGTAAGAGCGTTGAATCCTAGCTTGCCACTAATCCGTTTTCCGAATGCCAGTGCCTGAACCGTGTTTGTCCGAACAACAGTCCCCGGAATCCAATTTTATGCGAATCCTGGTTACCACTAATGATACGTTGTACGTAATCCCAGACTCCCCTCCATCGGTCTTTGTCTGAAATCCCAGTGCTCCTAATGCTACGAGCAGGGATAGGACCAGTAAAGAGAGTCCAAGAAGCGAAGAGCAAGGGACTAGTGACAGAATGCAAGAGCGTCGGCAGTTACCTGTAACTACTGTGAAGTGCAATGACAGGCCTTCTACCACTGTCCCATATGGGGGATCGTCCGTACAAAATAGTTCCCCACGTATTCACGTTCATATGTCATACGTAACTTCCTAATATGCACATCTGCGATTGCTTATTTGTTCATTTCTTACTATGTATCTACAATGTCTGACTTATTGTCCATCTATGTGCTTCTTGTACAACTTAAGAAAACGTCCAGAATAATGCATCTCCTTTTGAGCTTTCGTAAAAATATCACGACATGTGTCAGCTGAATGCACAGGCGGACTCAAACCTGGTGAAAACAGGGGCCTAGGCTCACCCACACAACATGGTCACTGAAAATAGACAGCAAGAAGAAGAACAAAGATTCCTGACCTGACCTCGTCCAGAAACCTTCGCTGATGCCTGCCGCGGAAACCTTTATGGATTCGACCAAGAACTAGCAAGTGAAATACTCCGTGCCCTTTGTAAATAAGTATGTACGTCGTGATTACGCATGTTTATCAGGCTAGTGTTTGTCCTTGTAATATATGTGGACGGGGTAACATGGGAGTATGCGCCTCGGCCGAACAGTTGTTGTTTTTTGTATGGACGACCAAAGTTAACGTGCGAAACCTGTACTAGAGTCCTGCTGATCAGACTCTCTGTCAAGCATCCTGAGTCTTTACGAAAAACCCCCCCCCCCCCCCTCCCAGCAAAGTGGTTGAGCGCGCGCAGCGACTGAAAGGGCACTCTACGCTTACGCACAATTACTTGCCTAACAATACGATTAATTATAAACACTATGCAGTGACGTATATATCACAATAACGCGATTGTAATTCGAATCATATATGCCCTATACCAACGATTATTACGAACAATACTTAGCCGTATACTATACGCGATTAAACAATAATACTGTGCTATACTATAACGAGTAATAATAATACTTGCCTATGCTGTACGATAAATACAAGTAATCCGCCTTATAGCTCAAAATTAATAAATTTTTGCCAATAGCAATTGCGATAAATACATACAACACTTGGCCTGTGAGCGTATGGACCCACCCGTTGACACGTGACGTTGCAGGAGCGGGAACTGGGCTAAAGTTGAGTGGGAGGCAGGGCAATAAGATTATGGCACGGAGTTGACGTGGTACGGCAAGGGACTATGTCGTGCGAAAGTTGACATTTGGTAGAGGCAGAGGCCCGCTGGGACATGGCGGAAAGTTGACGTGGTTAGACGGGACGCATGGCGACGATAGTTTGACGTGTAAGGCAGAGGAACAGTGGCGACAGTCTGACGGTGGTAAGGCAGGGACTATGGCGACCGTTGAGGATGGTAAGGCAGGCGACGATGGCGACAGTTAGAGTGTGTAAGCCAGGGACTATGGCGGTATCAGTTGATCGTGGTAAGCAGGGGTAATCTTCGTCGCAGATGACTTTCTTAATTCATGCATGATGCTGGAGAAGAAAAAAACCACAACAGAAAACGGAAAACGATGAAAAGAATAAGTTTTGTTTTCTTGTAAATAAATAAAAATACCAATAACACAGTGATAAATAAGAGACCAGAACTTGTTCTGAATCCACAAAACAAGTTGTGAGAGATATCTCACTATTTACGAGCCACAAGTAAACATAAATAGTTGTGTGACCCCTATCCCCCCTCCCCCAAAAAAGAAAAAACAAGAAGCGTTGCATTCTACTTTCTGACGATATGCTACTAGTGCAGGAGAAGGGTCTTTTCGTTGAACAGCATCACAGCAAACCAAAACGAATTTCCCCGGTTGCTTCTTAGTCTTGTCTGTCATCAAATATGCTTTGTGGAGTGTGACAGCTACATACAACCAAGTAACACCCAAAGCACTATTCTGTGGGAAAGTTGAGCTGGAGATGTCTTCTGCTGGACAGTATTTTGGCCAGGGTACATTCCCTAACTTTCGTGCCAGATGAATCAAAGGACAGTGGTCTCAGGGCATGGACCCAAGAGTCCGACTAAACATTAATTGTCAAGAATCACAGAACGAAAACGCCAGTGGCATGCGATTAATACAAACAACACTGCCTTGTGAGCAGCCCACGTTGAGGTTGGCGTTTGCAAGGCGGGGACTTGGCTAAAGTTGACGTGGGAAGGCAGGGCAAGATTAGAGGCGAAAGTTGACGTTGGTTAAGGCAAGGGCATGGCGGCGAAAGTTGACATGTTAGGGCAGGGACATGGCGAAAAGGTGACTGGTAAGGACGGGACATGGCGACCAGTTGACGTGGTAAGGCAGGGACATTGCGACGTTGACGTGGGTAAGGCAGGGACATGCGACACTGACGTGGTAAGGCAGGGACGGCTGGGGGGGGGGGGGGGGTTACTCTCGTTACAATAGGTCCCCCACCTTCTGAAGTCTGCGCTTGTAATCATATAAACTGTTACTCTCTTGGATCTTTTCCGTCGCTTTCCGTCATATACTTCTTTCTGTCTTATTGGAAAATGTCTGACTTTTTTTTTCAAAAATCTCCAAGGAATGTTCTTTTTAGCTTCTCCGAAATCGGGATGTGTCGTGCTTAAAAGTGATACGTGAACCAGCGTTCAGAAATGTTTGTACGAATGGTGAGTGAAAAGCACATTGAGTTGCTTTGCAAGATTATGCGCTATATAAGCATTATTAATTATATTATTATTATTATTCTATATTATAAATGCAGCTAGTAGACCAGTGAAAACTGATAATGAGAAAAAACACGTACCTTAAACTGTTACGGCATGTGGCCTGGGAACCTGGGCCATGGGAGGCTGATAAAACATTGATGATGGTTTGTTGTCATAAAACGTGGGGACTTCGGTCAGGCAGAAACTGTAGATAAAAAAACACCATAGCCGCCGGATGACAGCGTTGATATGAAGGAATTAGGGGGGGGGGGGGGGGGGGGGAGAAAGCATGGAATTTGCAGTCTTGTTGGGTTGGTCGGTTTACGGAGCTCCGACTGTAATGAATTTGGACACCTGCGAGAAAGGAAAACGGAAGACCTCGAATCCTACTGGGCATAAAAAACCCGGACTGATCTTTCTATTTCTTTTTCTTTTATTCTAAAGAAAGTCAAAATCCTCAATTTAACCCCGCAAGAGAAGATATTCATGACGGAAAGAGAAGTAGCCAAGGCTTCTGCCGACAAAATCATACTACTGATCTTACGGTGTTAAATAGGAGTACTCCCCGCCCACTCCCCCAAAAAAGGGGCAGAATTGACATGAATTAATAAAAAATAACATAAATAAGATAATATAACTGAATCATAAGTAAATTATAAATAAATAAATAAAATAAATAAAAAATAGATTAAATAAGGTGAACAGGGAAAATAACAGAGAGAAACAACGAAATCGAAGCAGTCTGCCAGAGGTACGATTTATTTCCATTTAGATAGCAAAAACTCTTTTCTTCTTCTTCTTTTGGCTGCGTTGGCCACAATCAACACTTGATATTTTTCACGAATCGGGGAGGGTCAAGACATTTGCCGGAAGAGAGGCGCAATGGGCCTGAGAAGAGATAGGAGAGAAAGAGAGGACAGCTAAAAAGAACTATCAGCCTAGCTGACTGTTGATCGACTGGGTTGTTGGAAAAGGTGGGGGGAGAGGGGAGAAGGGGAGAAAAAGGGGAGAGAGGGGCAAGAGGGGGGGGGTACGGTGTTGCTTAGTATGATACCCCAGCAGGAGGTTGTCTCCGTTGCGGTGGCCGGAGAGTAAGCTTTCGAGTTATCGGGAATTTACCAATGTTTACCGAAGTAATTTGGTGTGCTACTTGGGACATGTCTGCCACAACGATTTGCGTGCACAAAGCAACTCTGGTGAAACTAGACCTGTCGTGTTCAACAAATGATGGTAGCTGAATGCGTTCAAAAAACGAAATAAACGAGCAACCTCTGGGTGAAAACTAGAAAGTCTCGTGTGCATCAAATGATGGTTTAAGCTGCTGCACTCAAAACGAAATAAACAGAGAACCTTGGTGAAACTAGAACCGTTCTGTGTGCATCAAATGATGCAGCTGCTGCACTCAAAAAGGAAAATAAAACAGGGCAACCTCTGGTGACACTAGACATGTCTGTGGCATCGTAAATGATAGCAGCGCTGCATTCAAAACGAAATTAAAACAGAGCAACCTCTGGTGAAACTTAGAAATG
>CM065705.1:7867573-7877573 GCA_017654935.2 Phymorhynchus buccinoides | reverse complement strand
CTTAAGGATGTGTTATTTTGTTCGTTTTTACGGCCAACTCTGAACTCTTCAATTTCGCTTTATTGGCCACTTTTTCTCTCTAATTTTTCCTCTTTATCCCTTTTTGAGAGGGAGAACAACAGAGGCAGACAAAATGACAACACGCTTTTGACGTTTACATGGTTGAGTGTGAGTTGGAAGGTGAGCTGTTGTCAATTGAAAGACCCTGCATGGCGTTAAAATCACTCCAGAAAACAAAATCATTGTCTTTTACTCGTGCTTCTGTCAAGTTGTAGGATTAATAAACACACACACACACACACACACACACACACACACACACACACGCACACACACACACACACACACACACACACACACACACACACACACACACACACACACATCACAAAAAGGGAAATAATTTGAACTGCAACATTTAATTTTGACGTCATTGCTTTTGACTTGCATAATTGCGCGTCATACAGTATCTGGATGTTCGTTTTATCGGCTGATTCGCTTTATCGGCCATATTTTTCCTGGTCCCAAAAGTGGACGATTAAGCGGATTCCAATGTAGTAAGAAAACAGTAAACAGTGTTGTTAGTTTTCAATGAGTGATGTGATGTATTAGTAAGAAAACAGTAAACTGTGTTGTTAGTTTTCAATGAGTGATGTGATGTATTAGTAAGAAAACAGTAAACAGTGTTGTTAGTTTTCAATGAGTGATGTGATGTATTAGTAAGAAAACAGTAAACAGTGTTGTTAGTTTTCAATGAGTGATGTGATGTATTAGTAAGAAAACAGTAAACAGTGTTGTTAGTTTTCAATGAGTGATGTGATGTATTAGTAAGAAAACAGTAAACTGTGTTGTTAGTTTTCAATGAGTGATGTGATGTATTAGTAAGAAAACAGTAAACAGTGTTGTTAGTTTTCAATGAGTGATGTGATGTATTAGTAAGAAAACAGTAAACAGTGTTGTTAGTTTTCAATGAGTGATGTGATGTATTAGTAAGAAAACAGTAAACTGTGTTGTTGGTTTTCAATGAGTGATGTGATGTATTAGTAAGAAAACAGTAAACTGTGTTGTTGGTTTTCAATGAGTGATGTGATGTATTAGTAAGAAAACAGTAAACTGTGTTGTTGGTTTTCAATGAGTGATGTGATGTATTAGTAAGAAAACAGTAAACAGTGTTGTTGGTTTTCAATGAGTGATGTGATGTATTAGTAAGAAAACAGTAAACAGTGTTGTTGGTTTTCAATGAGTGATGTGATGTATCAGTAAGAAAACAGTAAACTGTGTTGTTAGTTTTTAATGAGTGATGTGATGTATTAGTAAGAAAACAGTAAACTGTGTTGTTGGTTTTCAATGAGTGATGTGATGTATTAGTAAGAAAACAGTAAACTGTGTTGTTGGTTTTCAATGAGTGATGTGATGTATTAGTAAGAAAACAGTAAACTGTGTTGTTGGTTTTCAATGAGTGATGTGATGTATTAGTAAGAAAACAGTAAACTGTGTTGTTGGTTTTCAATGAGTGATGTGATGTATTAGTAAGAAAACAGTAAACTGTGTTGTTGGTTTTCAATGAGTGATGTGATGTATTAGTAAGAAAACAGTAAACTGTGTTGTTAGTTTTCAATGAGTGATGTGATGTATTAGTAAGAAAACAGTAAACTGTGTTGTTAGTTTTCAATGAGTGATGTGATGTATTAGTAAGAAAACAGTAAACTGTGTTGTTGGTTTTCAATGAGTGATGTGATGTATTAGTAAGAAAACAGTAAACTGTGTTGTTGGTTTTCAATGAGTGATGTGATGTATTAGTAAGAAAACAGTAAACTGTGTTGTTGGTTTTCAATGAGTGATGTGATGTATTAGTAAGAAAACAGTAAACTGTGTTGTTGGTTTTCAATGAGTGATGTGATGTATTAGTAAGAAAACAGTAAACTGTGTTGTTAGTTTTCAATGAGTGATGTGATGTATTAGTAAGAAAACAGTAAACTGTGTTGTTGGTTTTCAATGAGTGATGTGATGTATTAGTAAGAAAACAGTAAACTGTGTTGTTGGTTTTCAATGAGTGATGTGATGTATTAGTAAGAAAACAGTAAACTGTGTTGTTGGTTTTCAATGAGTGATGTGATGTATTAGTAAGAAAACAGTAAACTGTGTTGTTGGTTTTCAATGAGTGATGTGATGTATTAGTAAGAAAACAGTAAACTGTGTTGTTAGTTTTCAATGAGTGATGTGATGTATTAGTAAGAAAACAGTAAACTGTGTTGTTAGTTTTCAATGAGTGATGTGATGTATTAGTAAGAAAACAGTAAACTGTGTTGTTAGTTTTCAATGAGTGATGTGATGTATTAGTAAGAAAACAGTAAACTGTGTTGTTGGTTTTCAATGAGTGATGTGATGTATTAGTAAGAAAACAGTAAACTGTGTTGTTGGTTTTTAATGAGTGATGTGATGTATTAGTAAGAAAACAGTAAAATGTGTTGTTAGTTTTCAATGAGTGATGTGATGTATTAGTAAGAAAACAGTAAACTGTGTTGTTAGTTTTCAATGAGTGATGTGATGTATTAGTAAGAAAACAGTAAACTGTGTTGTTAGTTTTCAATGAGTGATGTGATGTATTAGTAAGAAAACAGTAAACTGTGTTGTTGGTTTTCAATGAGTGATGTGATGTATTAGTAAGAAAACAGTAAACTGTGTTGTTGGTTTTCAATGAGTGATGTGATGTATTAGTAAGAAAACAGTAAACTGTGTTGTTAGTTTTCAATGAGTGATGTGATGTATTAGTAAGAAAACAGTAAACTGTGTTGTTGGTTTTCAATGAGTGATGTGATGTATTAGTAAGAAAACAGTAAACTGTGTTGTTGGTTTTCAATGAGTGATGTGATGTATTAGTAAGAAAACAGTAAACAGTGTTGTTGGTTTTCAATGAGTGATGTGATGTATTAGTAAGAAAACAGTAAACTGTGTTGTTAGTTTTCAATGAGTGATGTGATGTATTAGTAAGAAAACAGTAAACTGTGTTGTTAGTTTTCAATGAGTGATGTGATGTATTAGTAAGAAAACAGTAAACTGTGTTGTTGGTTTTCAATGAGTGATGTGATGTATTAGTAAGAAAACAGTAAACTGTGTTGTTGGTTTTCAATGAGTGATGTGATGTATTAGTAAGAAAACAGTAAACTGTGTTGTTGGTTTTCAATGAGTGATGTGATGTATTAGTAAGAAAACAGTAAACTGTGTTGTTGGTTTTCAATGAGTGATGTGATGTATTAGTAAGAAAACAGTAAACAGTGTTGTTGGTTTTCAATGAGTGATGTGATGTATTAGTAAGAAAACAGTAAACTGTGTTGTTAGTTTTCAATGAGTGATGTGATGTATTAGTAAGAAAACAGTAAACTGTGTTGTTAGTTTTCAATGAGTGATGTGATGTATTAGTAAGAAAACAGTAAACTGTGTTGTTAGTTTTCAATGAGTGATGTGATGTATTAGTAAGAAAACAGTAAACTGTGTTGTTAGTTTTCAATGAGTGATGTGATGTATTAGTAAGAAAACAGTAAACTGTGTTGTTGGTTTTCAATGAGTGATGTGATGTATTAGTAAGAAAACAGTAAACTGTGTTGTTAGTTTTCAATGAGTGATGTGATGTATTAGTAAGAAAACAGTAAACTGTGTTGTTGGTTTTCAATGAGTGATGTGAGATGTATTAGTAAGAAAACAGTAAACTGTGTTGTTAGTTTCCAATGAGTGATGTGATGTATTAGTAAGAAAACAGTAAACTGTGTTGTTAGTTTTCAATGAGTGATGTGATGTATTAGTAAGAAAACAGTAAACTGTGTTGTTAGTTTTCAATGAGTGATGTGATGTATTAGTAAGAAAACAGTAAACTGTGTTGTTGGTTTTCAATGAGTGATGTGATGTATTAGTAAGAAAACAGTAAACTGTGTTGTTGGTTTTCAATGAGTGATGTGATGTATTAGTAAGAAAACAGTAAACTGTGTTGTTAGTTTTCAATGAGTGATGTGATGTGTTAGTAAGAAAACAGTAAACTGTGTTGTTGGTTTTCAATGAGTGATGTGATGTATTAGTAAGAAAACAGTAAACTGTGTTGTTAGTTTTCAATGAGTGATGTGATGTATTAGTAAGAAAAGAGTAAACAGTGTTGTTAGTTTTCAATGAGTGATGTGATGTATTAGTAAGAAAACAGTAAACTGTGTTGTTGGTTTTCAATGAGTGATGTGATGTATTAGTAAGAAAACAGTAAACTGTGTTGTTGGTTTTTAATGAGTGATGTGATGTATTAGTAAGAAAACAGTAAACAGTGTTGTTAGTTTCAATGAGTGATGTGATGTATTAGTAAGAAAACAGTAAACTGTGTTGTTGGTTTTCAATGAGTGATGTGATGTATTAGTAAGAAAACAGTAAACAGTGTTGTTGGTTTTCAATGAGTGATGTGATGTATTAGTAAGAAAACAGTAAACTGTGTTGTTAGTTTTCAATGAGTGATGTGATGTATCAGTAAGAAAACAGTAAACTGTGTTGTTGGTTTTCAATGAGTGATGTGATGTATTAGTAAGAAAACAGTAAACTGTGTTGTTAGTTTTCAATGAGTGATGTGATGTATTAGTAAGAAAACAGTAAACTGTGTTGTTAGTTTTCAATGAGTGATGTGATGTATTAGTAAGAAAACAGTAAACTGTGTTGTTGGTTTTCAATGAGTGATGTGATGTATTAGTAAGAAAACAGTAAACTGTGTTGTTAGTTTTCAATGAGTGATGTGATGTATTAGTAAGAAAAAACAGTACGGACAGACAGGCCGGGTTCACATTAGGCCGGGTTCACATTAGACGCGTAAGTTCCGTACGTAAAACCCTACATAAGTGGAAGAAAGAAGGATAAAAGATTAAGGCCTTCGCACACTAGCATCAGGCGTCAATTGTTTCTCAGAGCAACGCCTTCACGCGTTGACGCCTGCATCACAGCACACATTGTAGCGAGGCAGTGGTGTTCTCACACACGACTATTGTCGCTTCGCCTCTTGTCGCGCGAACTTCCTTATTTGGAAAGCAAGGAAAGATTACTCTAGCGTCAAACCTCCTCCTAGAAACAACAGTATGGCTGACCACGATGATTCGTCTTCTTCAGAAGATGAAAATTTAATGTGTCATTGTTTGTGCTGCTTTATTTCGGGTTCGAGCAAGTCTGCCATTTTTTAAAATTAAATCAGAGTTATGGTCCTTCCGTCCGTTGTGATTGGCTAGTTTCACGATCTCTGCGATCTTGAGCATCAAAATTAGAGCCGGTTCTATTCTCGAGCAACAAAAAATCGCGCAGCTACGCATCAAAAATCCTGCCGCGCCGCGAATCTCTCACACGCAAGCGGCGCATCAAAAAATCGCCGCGATCTCGAGAACTTGACGCTAGTGTGCGAAGCCCTTTACGCATATACGGGAAAGTCGGACACGTGCGCAAATCTTTTCCCTTCTTTGTTTCACTTATTTATGCTGTAGGCTTTTTTTTTTCTTTCTTTTTTCCATTTGCGTCGTGTTGTTGATTGGTCCATTAAAGTTTGTTGAAAATAATTTAAAAAAATTACCAATCAGACAAGAGCTTGTAATATTCTTCCGCAAACGTTTTCTAAAGTGTTTCTTAGGCCCCGTTTGGCGTAAGCGTTCTTCGCGCGGCAACCGTTATCTACAGAAACTGCTATGACCTTTATACCAATATTTCAAAATGAATTTTGTTCCTAACTACTGGCAGTGCTGCAGACAGATGTGTGCAGTGTTATATGAATGAATGTTCGCTGCCGCACTATCGTCTGCAGCAAAGGCTAACCCTAACCCTAACCCTACTTACACGGTGACACGCTTTCAATCGGGAGTTGTCAAAAAACCGCGAGAAGTTCAACTCGTGCGACCATTCCACTATAGGCATACAATTTTGCGCGACCATCCCAGAGAGAGAGAGAGAGAGAGGGGAGAGTGAGAGAGAGAGAGAGAGAGAGAGGAGAGAGAGGAGAGAGACGAGAGAGAGAGAGAGAGAGAGAGAGATTAGTGAGAGAGTGAGAGAGAGAGAGAGAGAGAGAGAGAGAGAGAGAGAGAGGGTGAGAGAGAGAGAGAGAGAGAGAGAGAGGGGTGAGCGAGAGAGAGAGAGAGAGAGAGAGAGAGAGAGAGGAGAGAGAGAGAGAGAGAACTTAAACTTTATTTTCCAAGGATATATGATTTTAGGCACAGAGAGAGAGAGAGAGAGAGAGAAGAGAGAGAGAGAGAGAGAGAGAGAGAGAGAGAGAGAGAGAGAGAGAGAGAGAGAGAGAGAGAGAGAGAGAGAGAGAGAGAACTTCCACAATACAAGTGTTTTGGTGTTTTTTGTGGGTTTTTTTATAGTTTACTTAATTAAAGGAGTTTCGCTCACAACAAAGAAAATAGCTCCTTTTTTTTTATTACTATACTATAAAGGAAGAAAAAGCTTCAACCATAATGAGTGGCCTCCACCCACCCCATCCAAAATGGCTACTCTCTCCGGCATCTCCGCCAAGGAGGAATCGCCGTTTTGACGGTTTTTATTTCTAGGAAACCAGAGCAAAGTGAGTGTTCCGATCCTTGAAAAGGCTGTCTTTCTGGTGATCTCGACGTGTTTCTTGCAAAAAACTCATCCGTCAGGGTCCACCTTTAAGTCACACAGATTTTCACAATAGAAAAGAAAATGTTGTTCAGTTTTGATACAACTTACCAAAAGAACACATCACATCTTGTTCAGAAACAGCAGTATAGCGATTTTACACACACACACACACACACACACACACACACACACACACACACACACACACACACACACACACACACACACACACACATACAAACTCGCGCGCGCGCGCGCGGTTCCCTAAAATACAGCTTTATGTGTGGTAAGAAAGGCAAAAAACGGAAACATACAATTAACCGAGAAATGTAGGGGGGGTGGCACATCTTGACCTTTACCCTTATTTATTTATGACGACAGGATGAAAAAAAAAGTTTTGTTTAACTTATTCCTTTATCGTCAATAAAGATCATTTTGACTTTGACTTGACTTGAGACACACACACACACACACACACACACACACGCACGCACACGCGCGCACACACACACACACAAACACACACACACACACACAGAGTGGATGGATGCCTTGTGCCTACATACGGGGAGCTGGACGACCCCGACCCCTTCACGAGTTTCTCCTCATGAGGATGGATACCAGGGAGTCTTTCGTACACGAAGTTCCCCCACCTTCTAGAAGTTCTGTGCTTGTAACTTCCTCTAATCTGTCACTCTCTTTGACTCTGCCTTCTCCCTTTACTTTCTGCCATCTTCTATCTTTCTGACTTATTGGTCCATTCTCCTGCCTTCAAAAATCTCCCAAATAGTTTTCTTCTTTGAGCTCCTCCGAAATCGGAACTTGTCGGCTGCATGCAGCGGGGAGAGCAGTGAAAACTGAAAACCGGACATATACGTACCTTACCCGTTATGGCCTTATGGCCTGGGGACGCATAATGAAGAAGAAGAAGAAAGTTGACAATGGCTTGAAGTTGGAGTTGACAGGAAAGAAGGGTATTGACGATAATTGACTTTCGTTAGTTATGGATAAATGGAGGCATACTTTTGTAACCACAAACCAATATTCCCACACACATTTTTGTAAAGTAATATACCATTAGACCCACATACCGCTATTACCACAAAGTGTTGGACTAAACGTGTGTGGGAACAAAGGTATGTGGTACGAATGGTATGTGGTAGCTGTTGCATTTTTACAGTCAAATGTATACCAGCATTGCGGAAATAGCTGTATGTGGGAGCTAATTATTGTACCACTAGTCCCACGTTCCACTATTCCCACAATAGGAACCTTCATTTTGGAACTCGGCCTAGATATCCTAGTTACCTGTCCACATACACAATTTGACAACGTGAGAGCCGAACAGTAAATACCACAAAAACCACTGGCCTTAAATATAAATAAAGGGAAATAACAAGTTGCTTTTGGACCGTTTCAAAAGTAGACTTATTTCCCTTGGACCAGTGTCTTTCAACAGCAACAAACAGCGCGCTGCACATTTTTATGGTTCCAGTGACCTTGACCTTTGACCAATGACCTTCATCTTTGAATTTGGTCTAAATATCATAATTCCCTATCCGCATGCAAACTTTAAGCCTCCTTGGTCCTTCCGTTCAAACATGATCTCGTTAGCATAGATAGTCAGCCAGGGTCAGGTTGCCCCGAAATGTGGCTGATTAACAAAAACCGAGGGTTCCCAGTCAGAATGGCCTATCTTATCGTAGTTTTCTCTGATACAGACCCACCTGCCTGGTGACCCTGACACCATTTATACAGTTGAATGTACGTTTTCAGATATGTACATTAAAGGTGGACCCTGACGGATGAGGGTGTTTTTTCTTGTTGCAAGAAACACGTCGAGATCACCAGAAAGACAGTCTTTTTGAAGGATCGGAACACTCACTTTGATCTGGTTTCCTAGAAATCAAACCGTCAAAACGGCGATTCCTCCTTGGCGGAGATGCCGGAGAGAGAAGCTATTTTGGAGGGGGGGGGGGGGGGGGGGGGGGGGGGGGGCACTCATTGTGGTTGAAGCTTTTTTTCCTTTGTAGTGCATTACCAAAAAAAGGGAGCTATTTCCTTTGTTGTGAACGAAATATCTTTTGGTAAACTGTATACATTTTTTAAAATAATAAAAAAGGCTTGCATTGTGTACATTTCGTGCAAACGATTTGATCTAAACTCAGGCGGCCATTACTGAAAGAATTTGTCTTCCAGCACCCCCGCTAAGGCGGAATCGCCGATTTGACGGTGTGATTTCTAGGAAACCAGAGCAAAGTGAGTGTTGCGATCTCTGTAAAGGGTGTTTTCCTGGTGATCTCGACGTGTTTCTTGCAAAACACTCATCCGTCCGGGTGCCCCTTTAACTTTTTTTGGGGCCACAGAAATCACGCCCCTCGTGGCCTGAGCAATTACTCCTTAAAGACTACAGACATGGATGTGTGACCGTGTTTAGATGTACCAAAGTTTTATTGTGTTGTTTAGATGAACATGAAAAAAATGCTATAAATGAAGTAAAAAGACGAATTTTCGTGATTGTTATTACTATTATCATTATGTTTTTTAACAAAACTATGCTCAAAAATTGAAAAATAACCCACACAAAACCCATCAGCTAAGCGTGACTTGGAACTGAGTCAAAATAATAAACAACGATCTAATAGACCGTGAATGTGAAGGAAATAAGATTACAATCGCATAGAATGAATGGATGTATGTTAAAATGTAAATTGCATGTATATGTTTGCTTGTGTTTGATTCATTCGTTCATTAAAAGAAAGTTTGAAAAAAAAGAGATTACAATCGCATGATGCCGATGTCAATGCGCTGCTGTCGGGCGCAAGAACTGCACACACGTGTGTCAAACTGTACCTTTCATTGATAATGGTGTACACGTCAAAAAGGTATTCCATTCAGGGACTGTCATCACATTAACCCTTCCACCGCCAAAGTCGCATTTTAGCACCATAGTGATTTCAGACCTATGTCATTAAAAGGCATCAAATTGGGGTATATTATCCAAAGACCCTATTGTCTTAGTTTTAAGAAGTCGTGATAGACCTTAGTTTATATATATCAGAGAAGAATCCCCAATACTGAGGATGGATTTTGTTCTCTACCCAGGCACAAAATAATGGAAATTTTGGGCTGAAATATGGCTGGCGGTGAAAGGGTTAAATAAAATAAGAGTTCCTCTGAGGACGCAAATCGGAGCGAGGACGCTTCGGAACCCCCGTCTCAAATCAAAAATCAGTTTGATAGAGGCCCCGGAGGATTTGGAGATCAAACAAAAAGGGTAAGATAACGTTGTTCTCTAAACTATAATACTAAATATAACGCTGTTTCATGCCGATGATCGATTTCAAAACGCCTTTTTGTTGTTTTTTGTTCAAATAACCAACAACAGTGTGGAATG
>CM065705.1:7855073-7862573 GCA_017654935.2 Phymorhynchus buccinoides | reverse complement strand
TGTATCGTTAAAAATTCGGGACTTCCCTGGAGTTACACTGCCTCCGGGCATTGCCTCCAGGATCGTTCCCACCATCTTTATACCTACTGATGTCCCATATGTGTCTGCTTCAGACCGGCGCGGAGGACGTTAAACGGATTTCATTCATGGCAGCGGGCGGGACAGGAACCAGTGGCCAAGCAGATTGTGTTGAGGAATTTGGGTCTGGATAGGACACACGCTAAGGAAACCACGATCCAGCACCACACGCCAGGCCCTGACCTGGAACCCCCAGGGGAAAAGGAAGAGAGGCCTGTGAATGTGTCGCTCGTGCAAATCTGTAGCTCGCTACCTATGAGAGTCTGTATTTGCGGCATTTTGCGACATTGAGCATGAACCACAAATTTCACTTTTTCCGTGGGTTAGGGATAGGGTTAGGGTTAGGTAAATGGTTCAAGTACGGAAAAAGTGAAATTTGTGAATGTCGCAAATACACACTCTCATAGTAGCGAGCGACAGATTTGCACGAGCGACAGATTTGCACGCGACAAGGCCAACCTTGCAACAGCTGGAGGTTGGACAGGGAGGCAGGGAACCAGATGGAGTGGCATTGAGTGAGCTGCCAAGACCCGAGTGCAATGTTATCGACGACCTTTGCCACACTGGCAGCAAAGCGTCTAGGCATCTAAATATGAATGAGGGACATCCAAACGGCCTTTCAAACAGGTCTCTCTCTCTCTCTCTCTCTCTCTCTCTCTCTCTCTCTCTCTCTCTCTCTCTCTCTCTCTCTCTCTCTCTCTCTCTCTCTCTCTCTCTCTCTCTCAATAGCACTCTCATTCTCCACAAAGAATCATTTTACAGTGTGAACCTTGAAGTCAGCAAAGTAGCCCAAAACATCATCAATTCGATAAACGGAAATCTTAAAGGACCACCCTGACGGATGAGTGTTTGTAAGAAACACGTCCAGATCACCAGGAAAACACCCTTTACAGATATTGCAACACTCACTTCGCTCTGGTTTCCTAGAAATCAAACCGTTAAATTGGCGATTCCTCCTTGGCGGAGGTGCTGGAATTTTAATTATTTTACCCAATGGCCGCCTGCGTTTAGACCAAATCGTTTGCATGACATTTTCGCAATACAAGCCTTTTTTTCTTTTTTCTTTAAAATTTTATACAGATTATCTAAAGGAGTTTCGCTCACAACAAAGGAAACAGATCCAATTTTTTTTTTACTGCACTACAAACAAAGAAAACGCTTCAACCACAATGAGTGACCTCCACCCACCCATCCAAAATGGCTACTTGCTTGGGCATCTCCGGCAAGGAGGAATCGCCGTTTTAACGGTTTAATTTCTAGGAAACCAGAGCAAAGTGAGTGTTCCGATCCTTGAAAAGGCTTCTGGTGATCTCGACGTGTTTCTTGCAAAAAAAATCCGTCAGGGTGCACCTTTAAAACTGTTGCAGATTAAACCTTGAAATGTATGAACGTCCTGTCACAGCACCCAGAGCTACAGTAGCTCCTCTTAGGTGGTCAGGCCTACTTTGCAGCAGGCCTACTTGCCAGCTCTTAGCCTAAAAATAGTACCATCTTTTCTCTCTTCGCTACCTGCCTCCACTCACTCACACACACAGCTGGTACCAATTACTGCTGAGCTTTAAAACAGATGTCAAGAGAGTGGAAGGCTGCTATTTTAAGCCCACCCTAATGTGCCTGATAAGAAGGGAAAGGAAGGGGTAAACTAGCCAGCTGGACACTACTTGAATCCAGCATTCATCACGATAATTGACTTATATCATGATGCTAACCGAAAACAGTCCAGCCACTGTGGGTGACCCAGTCTTTGAATGGACCATTACAACAGAACACTCTGACCGTTCCACCACACAGGGTGGTGTTTCTTGGGATGACCAACGCCAGCCTTACATAGACATGGCTGATCTCATTGAGGATCTATGCAACCTTTTCGTGTTTGCTTTAGGGTCGTTCGGGAACTGCATGATACTTATGGTCATGTGTCGCATTCCTTCGTCCACGTCCAGTGTGTTCTTCAAAACCCTGGCCCTGTCTGACCAGTTGGTGCTGATAGCGAGACCTTTGGACAGCTTGCTAAAAAGATACTTGGATGTCAAGTCCTTCAGGTATGGTAGCTCCTGGCAGTGCAAATTGGATGCAATTACGTATCGCACGGTAACCGTTATGTCGTCGTGGATGCTGGTGTCACTCACCCTGCTCAGAGCTGCCTCTGTGCTGTGGCCATGTCGTGTCAATGCTGTGTGGACAAAGGGAAAATCGCGAGCTACAGCAGGCATAGTAATAATCTTTATCGTTGCATTTAACTATCACATTCTCTATAGGTGTGCCGCTGAAAACGGATTGTGCATGTTGTCTAGCTCTAGAATGTACATATTTTGGATTCATCTATTTCAAACTGGTATCTTGCCTTTCATAATACTGATCATCACCAACGGTATTCTTCTGTGGAGTGTAGTCGGATCAATCAGAAGAAGAAATCGTGTTCTTTCACGACAAGTCACCCAAGCTGTCAGAGCGCAAACGTCGACTGTCACCTTGATTGCTGCCAGTGTGTGTTTTGTCCTCCTGACAATGCCTTTTGCTCTTTGCATCACTGCATATGAGTATGATTATTATGATAAGGACAGTCCCATTCGCAGCGGACAGTACTCTGTGGTCAAGGCTGTCAGTTCTGTCCTGTTCCACTCCAAGTGTGCTGTCAATTTCTACCTGTACTGTTGGACCAGCAGCAAGTTCAGAGCAGAGCTGCTAAAGATATTTCAAAGTTTCTGTGGCTTGTTTCGCGAAACTTCAAGAATCAGTTCTTAATTTAAAGACAACATCAACAAAACATTGCAAGCCTACAGATGTGTTGGTAAATGGTAAAGGTAGGAATAACATTTTGATATACTAGTATGTTTGGTTCTTTTTAATGTATACACAGCTACATTTGACTCTGCAACATGAGATTAAAGTATCTACCAAACAGTCGAACCATTTAGGTTGCTCTCTAGTCCATTTGCAAAAGAAAAGCAATCCCAGGCAAAAAGAATGAAAAGTTCAATAAAACATATTTTGTTGACCTAGCATGTCTAAACAATACAACCTCCAAAATCGTTAATATATGTGACTCAGCAACACAAAAGGGACATTAAGTCGCTGGGTTAGTTTCCAACGAAAGGCTTGGAAAGTCAAAGATCTCATTTTTTTCAATTTTGAGTTATTGGTATTTTCGTGTTCTCTAACATCTTATCTTTCATATTTATAAAGGACAATCTTTAATAATGGTCTCTAAATGGTCTTATAAGTGTTTTAAAGTGAACAGGTCAATGCATGTTCTTCTGCTAGGCTAGACTTTAAACTGTTTCCTCAACATGGCTGAGCGCATGAGCACTTATAGAGACCCAAGTCATACGCTTGGTTGCTGTTCCTGGACTTCAGCTCGGCATTTAACACCATCCAGCCGCACCTCATGATGTCCAAGCTGCTGAGGATGGAGGTCAACCCGCTGATCATCCAATGGGTATTCAGCTTCCTCACTGACAGACGGCAGAGGGTACGCATCGCCGGTCCCACCAACGTCTGGTCGGATCAGACGGTCACCAACACGGGTGCTCCTCAGGGGTGCGTCCTTTCGCCTGCCCTATTTACTCTATACACGGCTGACTGCAGGTGTGGGGAGCCCGGAGTCCTACAGATCAAATTATCCGACGACACCTCCATTGCCGGCATAGTGACGCAGGGGGACGAGACAACCTACAGATCTGCTGTTGCTGACATGGCTGCCAGGTGCCAGGAGAACCATCTGCTTCTCAACATCGGCAAGCCAAAGGAAGTAATTATTGACTTCTGGAAGAACCCCCTTGCTCCTCTTCCTCTGCAGACCAATAGCAACCAGGCTGAGAGTGTCCAGGAATATAAGTACGTACCTGAGCACGTCTCTTAACTCCAAGCTGGACTGGTCCAGGAACGCAGCTGCCATCTATTTCCTTCGGAAGTTGAGGTCATTCAACGTCAAGCCCGCCATCCTGATGATGTTTTACCAGGCCATGGTGGAGAGCATCCTGACCTACAACACCCTTTGCTTCTTTGGCAACCTGCGTGCGGCAGACACCTCCAGACTGCACAAAATGACCAGAACCGCCAGCAACATCATCAGGCGTCCAGTGACTGACCTGCAGGCCCACCACGACAGGAAAGCAGTCAGGCGGATCCGGGCTATCCTCGCCGACCCATCCCACTCACTGCAGACTTCAGAGAGGTTGAGGAGCCTGTCAACAAGGACCTGCCGCTTCCACCAGTCCTCTTTGCCACCTGCCATCAGACTGTTCAGCCAAAGTGCTGGCTGAGCAGACTGCTTCCAAGGGACAAACCGAACCAATCAGGGAAGTGGGGGGGGGGGGGGGGGGGTAGAAAAGGGGGGGGGGGGGCAAGGGGGATGGGGCAGACAGGGAATGGAGGAGGAAAGGGTATGGTGGGGGAGACAGATAGGAATTGGAGAGGGAAAAGGGAGGAGGGAGGGGATATAGACAATAAGAGAGGGCGAAAGGGAGGTGTGAGGGGAGAGGATTAGGGGTAAGGAGGGGGAGGGGGAAGGTAATCGGGGTGAGGGGGCAGTTAATATTTCTCTGTGAGACTTCATTTCAATTCTTAGTTAGGGATGTCATTCTTCCATTCATTATTTCATGCGCGCGTATGTGTGTGTGTGTGTGTGTGTGTGTGTGTGTGTGCTGTGTGTGTGTGTGTGTGTGTGTGTGTGTGGTGTGTGTGTGTGTGTATGTATGTGTGTGTGTGTGTGGTGTGTGTGTGTGTGTGTGTGTGTGTGTGCGTGCGTGAGTGTGCGTGTGCGTGTGTATTTGTGGGTGTGAGTGTATGGACGTGGGTGTGTTTCTGTGTTATCTTGTTCAACATTATAAGTCATTATTATCAATTTTGCTATTATGATTGATGCTATTATTTATGTCGTTATTATCAGAAGTAGGCCTATTGCCCCCACTCATCATCACAATCATCATCATCATCATTATTGTTTTTCTTATTATTACTAATATTAGTATTGGTAGTGGTGGTGGTTCCCATTTCACTTATTCATTATTATCATCATCTTCATCATTACCATGCACACACACATACACACATATGCATACGACATAGCACAAGGACACACACACGCACGCACACGCACACGCACACACACGCACGCACACACACACACACACACACCCACACACTCTCTCTCTCCTCTCTATCTCTCTCTCTCTATCTCTTGCTCTCTCTCTCCTCTCTCTCTCTCTCTCCCTCACACAAAACACCAGTTTCACACGTTATGAATGTGTCAGTACACCAAACACTAGGTCACACAGAAACCCAGACATTTTTGTATCAAATAACAACACTTAAGGCTCTTGGAAATGTCCATCTTAGTCAGCCACACAGACAATAGGATGAAAGAGAGCGGGGAAAAGCCTAACTAAAAACAAAGTAGGGGGGGGGGGGGGGGTTTGAAAAAAGTAACAAGGAAATAAAAAGGAGTAAAGGATCGATAAACCAAAAAAGAAAAGAATGGGTTAGAAATGAAGGCGGAAGTGGTGGTGGGTTGGCATGATGAGTGAGCAAGAGAGCGGATGAATGATTAGGCGTGATGTGGTCTGAGCTTTACATATTTTGTTATGTAAATTTATGTTTCATACTTTTCTTTTAATATTTTTATTTTTACACGGTGGAACCGGAGGACAAGTTTCCATGTGCGTTGTACAATGCCAATGGACAAATAAAGAAACTTATGACTTATGACTTTTGACCTCACCCTACTATAAATTGCTCATAACTCTGGAACAGAAAAAGATATAGTAATGATTCTTGTATCATTAGAAAAAGAAGGGAATTCTCTGAACAAACTTTTCGAATGTATAATTTCTGAAAAATGGTCTGTGTGGACCATGGTCGTGGTGCTAGGTCACATATTTTTTATAATGAAGTTACCAATCTGATTTTTTCAGGTTTATGAAGAAAACTCAATGCATGGAAGGTTGCAACATGGGTGTTTGTTTCCCCAAGACGTCACGGAGATCTAAACTAAAAACGTTTCTGTGGTAACCCACTTTGTTTTCTTAGAAAAAAAAGGTCCATTTTTGATAGGGAAAACATTTTTGCAGACATTTTCAATTTACTGCAAGCTGTGTGTGGGTTGTTGTTAGTTTTTTTTACTATGAAAATTAAAATGCAAAACTGTGTAGTATATTATTTCATTTATTGAGCACACATATAAAAGAGAGTTCTGTCTGGATACCGTAGAAATCTACCACATGGCCGAAAGGCCAAAAGAGGGCGTAAAACACTATTATACCGTAGAAATTAACATTGCAAACGAAGACGTTGAAACTGCCAAAGCATGTCAGGAACTCAAACAGTGCTCTTTTCTGAAGATGGGCGACTGTGGAAACTGTTAAGTTCTTTAGCATATGAATAAATCTTGGATAAACATAATCTTTCATGCATTGAATCTTCTTTTTAAAAAACGAAAAACGAAAAATCAAAATGATATATTGATTGTTATTATTTGTCGCCAATTTTGTGTGTTGCATTTTTAGACACACTTAAAAGGTATTGCTTAACGAAATGCCAAATGGGCACTTGGTAGACTTTCTAAGCAGTGTGTGTGCGTGTGTGTGTGCGTGTGCGTGTGTGTGTGTGTGTGTGTGTGTGTGTGTGTCGTGTGCGTGCGTGCGTGAGTGTGTTTTGTGCGTGTGTGTGACATGTGTGTTACCCGTCTGTGCTAGTGGCACGTACGTGCGCTTGTGATATTCGTTTGCTAGAGTGTATACATTGTGTGTGTGTGTATGTGTGTGTGTGTATCGTATGATGTGTGTGTGTATGTGTGTGTGTGTGTGTGTGTGTGTGTGTGTGTGTGTGTGTGTGTGTGTA
Organism: Phymorhynchus buccinoides; assembly: GCA_017654935.2. Taxonomy (NCBI): domain Eukaryota; kingdom Metazoa; phylum Mollusca; class Gastropoda; order Neogastropoda; family Raphitomidae; genus Phymorhynchus; species Phymorhynchus buccinoides. Next base: position 7,855,655 of record CM065705.1, on the reverse strand, counting down.
AGTGTTTACAGATGGAGACCTTTCGTGATTTGGCTGAAATTGTGAACTGGTCCTCACAATAGATTGGGGGAGATGCAGGTGTGTTGATATTTTGTGTGTGTGTGGTTTCTTTTACAAATTTCAGCATCTTTGTAACAGAACATTCTAAGATTCTGCCGTTTCTATTGATAGCAATTGTGTCAACATGCAAGGGAAATAACTGTAACACCGATGATGTTGTCTTCAGTTCAAGATCATATTAACTAAACTCGATTATGCTACTTTGCATTCCTTAGCTCCTCGATCGTGAAATGACCAGTAAAATAAATATATTGGACGAGTCAGACAGTTGGTGGGAAGCCTGGTGGGACGTATACCTGCCCTACGAAAACCTGGCTAATCTCCTCATGGACATCGGTGACCCAATCGTTGTTGTGTTTGGCATGTTTGGGAATGTTGTGATTATTATGACCATGCTTCGTCTTCCTTCATCCACGTCAAGTTGGCGTTCTTTGCTAGTATAGGCTTCCTTCTTAATGGCCGTGTCTGACCAGCTAGTGCTGATAAGTCCCCTGCAGAACTCCCTCTTAAACATTGTCAGCT
>CM065705.1:7842573-7847573 GCA_017654935.2 Phymorhynchus buccinoides | reverse complement strand
AATCTATTTTGAGAAACTAGTTGGTCTTTTTATTTGTCAAAATTCGAAATGTCCATTGACGTTTCGAGCAATGAATCGTGTCGCCTCTAAACTCGCTGTATAAACGTGTGTGAGAGCCTCTCGCGGCATTATTGTCATTACGTGTATATTAGTCTAAAACGACCCTATTTCTGCTTTTTTGGTATTTATTGCAAGTATTTTGTTTCATAACTCGTGCTTCGAGCATACGTTTAACAGCAAAAGAGGGATATTTAACGATAAAAGCATCTTTGTTGAAATGGCGCATTGCAGCAAGGAATGCTCCCAGTGGTCTGCGGGATTTCCAGTGGCTGGAATTATAGTAGACTGTTCCAAATTCGTCCACTTTAAGCTGGTAAGCTGGTAAGATTTTGTTCCAACTTTTGACACGCTAATCACATAAACTTAATTATATTGAATAAACTGATAAACTGGTTGTTTTTTTATCATTGAGATTCATTTTAGGGTTTACAACAGTTATGTGCATTACTTATCCCTAAGGATAGATACAGTTTCAAAATGAGTAACCATGGGAATTGGACGATATTGCTCGGTGAACGAATTTGCTACGCTTTACCCTAGTGCCCTCTTTCCACTGAACTAACACTACCAATAGCTCAATGCTGACTACACATGCTGCCAAAGCCAATGGGATTGGCTACAATGAAGATCACAGTGTTCTTTCTCTTTCTACTTTTGCTGAGCATTGCTGCTCACGGTCTGTCTACGGATGACAATGAAGAAGAACTGACGAGTAGACTCCGATTTTTGATTGATGATGTATTTTATTACAAGTTTGTACATGAGCTCCCCAAATCCAAGATTTTCAAAATCTGAGTCAGTAAATGTTAGTAGGTGGAGCATCAGTGTGATTCTTTGTTTTCATCATACCGTATTAATTACAATAAAAGCACTAAGCCTAATAATTCTGATTATTATAACTCTTTCTCTCTCTCTCTCTCTCGTCTCCCCTCCCTCCCGCTCTCTTATCTCCTCTTTGTTCTCTCTCTAGAGAGAGAAGGGAGAGAAGAGAAGAAGAGAGAGAGAGAGAGAGCGACATGACAGACAGGCAAATAGAGAGACATACAGTTTGCATAGATGCACAGACTTCAGACACACAGAGATACACAAACATAACAACAAATAAACCTGTGGGGAGCGAGAGAGAGATGTAGAGAGAGAGAGAGAGAGAGAGAGAGAGAGAGAGAAGAGAGAGAGAGAGAGAGAGAGAGGGAGAGAGAGAGAGAGGAGACAGACAGACAAGGACAGTGAGATAGAGGACCTAGAGAGGGGAGAGAACAGAGGGGAGAATAGGAATTGGAGAGAGAGACATAGAGGGGAAGAAGAGAGACAGACAGAGAAGACAGAGAGGAAAGAGGACAAAGACCGACATTATATACACAGAGAGAGAAGAGGTGAGACGAGATGAATAGAGAGACAGACAGACGGACAGAAAAACAGAGACAGAAAGACAAAAAAACGATATCCTTCTTACACTGGCTCAACATTCGGAACCACATTGGGGTCAATGAGGAAACTTATCCCCCCCCCCCTCTCTCTCTCTCTCTCTCTCCTCTCTCTCTCTCTCTCTCACTACGCCCAACTAAGAATATCGGGCGCTAAGCCCCTACTGGTTTGACTGTGCCCCCCTGGCGGTCAAATCATCGCTGAGTTGACCATTGCTCCCATGCACGTTTGTGGGAGCCCTTCTCATGGTACTTTATCTTCTTGTGGCTTTAATCCTTCTGCGCGGCTACTATTTTGATACAATGAGGCCCAGGGGGAGGCAAGTGAGCTGTGCCCCTCTTTGTGCTGGGATTTCTTGCAACGCAGAACGAACGAACGAACAATGGTGTTTTACGTCCTCTCGGTCTGGAACAGACAACATGTGGGGACATGCGCTCCACCACCACAACACCACCACCACGACAAAACACACACACACACATACCACGCACTCACACGCACGCACACACGCGCACGCACGCACGCACGCGCGCGCACGCACCACGCAACGCACGCACACACACACACAACACTAAGTAACTTTAAGCGGGGTATTCTTTTTTAACAAACAGAATGGGACACCATAATAATATGTTGTTGTTGTCGTACGCTGGCTAAACGACTCCAGGGATCATACGCAACCACACACACACACACACACACACACACACCACACACACACTACCACACAGTAAGTAAACTTTAAGCGGGTATTCTTTTTAACAAACAGAATGGGACACCATAATAATATGTGGTGTTGTTTGTTGTTGTCGTACCCTGGCTTAAAGACTCCAGGGATCATACCAACAGCCCAAGCACTCGAACACTATTGTACAAATGCACCAGCTAAGCTAGGGGTGAGAACATTACGTCTTGTGACCGTTTTTTTGATTACCCCGCCACGTGTGCAGCCCACACTCCGACTTCGGAGGAGAACACCATCATATAAGTAGGCCTTCCCAATAGGCCTAGACGATTATCGGAGAGAGAAAAAAAAAACTAGGGGAGAGCACTTCTTGAAAATTAGAGTTGATTACCTCGACTTACTCGGTCAAAACCATAGCAACCATGGCGGCATGGCGTCGAAGCTTGAAAACCGCAGGATGCGAGTCAGCGACTTGCAAACATCTTTACTTTTAGACAAAATGAGGGGTGGCCAGTAAACCCATAGACTGATAGAATTTGCAAAATATGACGTAAACATATAAAATGAATAACATCAATTTCAGAATGACGCACGGTGCTATAAGTGCTATATGTCTACTCAAACACAAGAGGCGAGGGCTGGGGATCTACCTGATGGTAGAGTAAATTCCCCTGTTTGACCGATTGAATAAGGCAAGATCACTCCTATACTGTCTTCTTCTTCTTCGCTTAGGCAGCCAACTTCATCACGCTGAAGATTCTGCTGCACTTTAACACCACACACCACGTTTAAATTCAGATATTTTCTTTCCCTATTCATTGGTAAGTTATCATTATTAAACACATATTTGATTGTTTTGGACTTCTCCTCTCTCTCTTCTCTTCTCCCTCTCTCTCTCTCTCTCCAGTCTCTCTCGGCGTACCCTGTAGCTGAATGTATTGCTAATAACTGTGTGCTATAACGTTTTTATTTCGACAACTGTTACTCACAAAGGCCTGCACGCATGCTCTCGCCTGCATCACACGACACGCCACACACACACACACTCGCACGCACGACACACACATACACACACACAAACGTGCGCGCGCATGGCACTCTCTCTCTAACTCTCTCTCTCTCTCTCTCTCTCTCACCACACACACAGCACACACGCAGATAGAAACACGCGCACGTGCGCATGTACGCACACACACACAAGGAAGACAGCAAAACAAACATAATTACGCACGCGCACAGTTATAGAAAATATACGTAGGGGTGACCCAGAAGGGGAAGATACGCAAAATCTATTTTTTGATTAATTGCTGTTAGATGTGCTGAGTTTGTTTTGTTTCGTTTTGAAACCCCCCCAAAAAAACTCGCTGATATTTTGCCACTTCAGGTTTAATTAAAAGCGTTTTTAATTAAACAAAATAGAATGACGGAATAGAACCAAAGGTCTTATTTCATGGCCTATAGAATTTGTGTGTGTGTGTGTGTGTGTTCTTAATGGGTGTGGTTCAATAATCTGTCCAATAGCTGCAAACACACCACCTCACACACGCATACATACATACACACACACATACACAGATGTGCCATGCACGCACGCACGAATGAACAAGTAGGCCTACACCTACGCACGTACGCGCATCACGTCCGTACTCAAGCACACATGCGCGCGCGCGCAAGAGAGAGAGAGAGAGAGAGAGAGAGAGCGAGAGAGATGAGAGAGAGAGAGAGAGGAGAGAGGCTTTTATTTTCCAAGGATATAGATTTTAGCAGAGAGAGATGACGAGAGAGAGAGAGAGAGAGAGAGAAGAGAGAGAGATTAGAGAGAGAGAGAGAGAGAGAGAGAGACGAGAGAGAAAAAAAAGCTTGGCGTTGAGATTGACAATAATTATTCTGACAGAACTTTTGAAAGAAATCGATACAGTTCTTGATCTTTCATCTACATTAAATGGCAAAGAGTATATAGCTGATAACGAGGAGTTGTGCACGTGCTGCTAGGCATACTCTAATTAGTGACAGTTTACTTTAGAACCAGGCGGTGAGGCTACATAACTTACGCTACAGGTTTGAATTTCTCTAGATAACGGTGGCTGCGCGAATAACGCTTACGCCAAAAAGGGGCCTAAAAAACACTCTAAACGTTTGCAAAGTCAGATAACTCTTTAAAGCTTACTCTTCATTTTTGAGAGAGAGAAAGGTGTTGCTATCATATATAAGGGAGATAAATCATACCTCTCTGTCAGTTTGTACAAAGTTTTCGATTTCACCCACGTCTATTTTGTGTACAGAAAATTAAATTTGGCTCTATATTTATGCCATCTAACATGATGAAAAATTAAGAAAGAGCACTCCAAAAACACTTGCTTTTGTTTAATTTGCTAAAATCATCCCGTTGTTTTTTTTCACGATAGACTAAAGAATATTTGCTTGTTGTTTTGGTCTTCCATTTTTAAAGTTCAAGTCTTCGTCACGCGATCATATATTTTTTTTTTAACTGAAGTATTGATATTTCCCATGATCCTTCAAATAGTTTGTCGTTTGCTACCTCGATAGCAGCCACAAAACGTTTTTAACAAAACGTCGGCAAAAGAGTCGTTTCTTACTCTTAGTACCGTTTTTGCCGATTTGCGCCCGACGCTACGTAACGTTACCCTTGTGAAACGGCCCCATAGACCAGTTTAGGATAGAGAGAGAGAGAGCGAAAGAGGAGAGGGAGAAAGAGGCTGTAGAGACGACGGGAGAGAGAGAGGAGAGAGACGAGAGAGTAGAGAGAGAGAGAGAGAGAGAGAGAGAGAGAAACATAACGAACCAAAATGCAACACACTAAACAAGACTA
>CM065705.1:7783215-7842073 GCA_017654935.2 Phymorhynchus buccinoides | reverse complement strand
GTTGAGAGGAGGCAAGCCGAGGGTGTGAACTAATATTTGTAACAGGGATAAGTTTGCGCTGAGGCTAGCGAGGTGGTGTGAACTACGATTTTTTAACCTATATCATGTTGGAGAGGAGGCGAGCGATGGGTGTAGAACTAAGATTTGTAGCAGGAGATATGTGTTGTAGAGGAGGCGCGCGAGGGGTTGTGAACTAAGATTTGTAACGGTATAATGCTGGAGAGGAGCGAGCGAGGGGTGTGAACTAAGATTTGTAACAGGAGATAATGCTGGAGAGGAGCGAGTCGAGGGTGTGAACTAAAGATTTGTAACAGGAGATCATGTTGGAGAGGAGGCGACGAGGGGGGAACTACTCGCAACCTGGTTGAATTATTTTTTATTGTTTGATGAAGAGTTGAAGTCACATATTTGATCATGATCATAAAGAGAGGGGATAGGTTCGAGATGATGATGATTATGATGATGATGATGATGATACAGCGGCGAATGAAACTATACTGAGGTGTGTTATCTTTTTAAAATAATGATCACGAGTGCTGGATGATTATTTTGATGATTATGATGATATGATGATGATGATGATGCAACCGGTGGATAGGAAAAAAGAAAAAAAAAAATGATAATGATGTCTGAATTACGATGATGATTATGAGACGATGAGAATGAAGTTAGATAGGTGATGACTTTGGGGGTTGATTAATCTTTCAAGATAATACCCACCTGTGACTAATTTTCCTGCTGATGAGAGAGTGATTATATGTGAGTGGTGATTACGTTTCCTTTAAATGAGGAAAAATGATGAAAACCGTGATTCTGAAAGTAGTTGTTTGATGAGGATGATTCTTGAATGATGATTATGACGACGACGATTAACGATGTCATGAAGATGATTAATGATGTGATCTGATTAAGATGAAATGATCTAGGATGAAGATGACGACTATGATGATATTGATACAATTATGCATATTGATGATTATGATTTATGATACGAAATATGGGAGTGGCAACAAATCTTTATGATTGGCGATAATGATAGAGAAATGAGCATCTTTCTGAAAATTTTAACAGTGTGCCAATAACTAATAATAACAACAGAACTGATGATTTTTTTTGATAATGATAGAGATGGAGCCGATCTTCTGAAAATGTTAACACAATGCCACTCACTAATAATAACAACAGAATACGGATAATGTTTATTTGATAATGATAGAGAATGAGCGATCTTTCTGAAAATGTTACACAATGCCCAATAAATAATAACAAACCAGAATGCTGATGATTTTTTTGATAATGAATAAAGAATGGACCGATCTTTCTGAAATGGTTACACAGAGTTCCATGACATAAAAACAACAGAATCTGACGATTTCTTTTTACATAAACACGGATGCATCAAGCGTGTCACGTGCTTACTACCTTCGCATATGAATTTCAGTCACAATCACAAGTCAAAACATGTATGGTAGACAGCCAACACCCGGCCAGACAAGTACCGTTCAGGCGGTACCCACATGATGCGACCCAACCACTGCCTACCCTGGACCGTTGTTTGTTTAGAGCTCTGCCGTTAATTTGTGCATGTTTAATGGAAACACTTACCAGTGAAAACATTTCTGCACGTGCGTGCGTGCGTGCGTGCGTGCGTGCGCGCGTGCGTGTTGCAATAAAGCGTATGTAAAATAAAGCGGGCGGCGGTGGGGGTGATGATTCTTACCTTTGAGTAGTTGCCGCACATGTGTGTGCATAAAACATTTTGAAATTTACGGATACGCAAGGAATTGCCGTAATTTCTTTTTAAAAGAAGAGAAGGATAATATTGAACTACAAGCGACTAGTGCCGATTATCTTGTTGATGTAACAGTAATAGTCGTATCCCGATTACATAAAGTGTGGGTGATGATATTTTCGATGACGACGATGATCTATGATTAAGGGTGATGATATTTTAACGATAAACGTACACTGTGTAACAATGGTAGTCAAACGAATTTTTGTTCTCGTAGAGATTTAGCGTTACTAGCTTAAATCCCTTCCGAAATTCATTATTTTTTGTTTATTTCTTGAAATATCCCGCTTAATTGTAATTTGTACTGAAGTATCGGTTAAAACCAGACAACAAATCAAGATTTTTCGGTCCATTTGTATTAACTGGAAACATGCATTAACCTGTAATGTTAGATTTTTGAAATTGGGTAAAATGACGCGCCCAATTCAAGATTGGCCAGGTTGTTTTGCCATTTTTGATAATGATGATGTTGACTAGGTCCCTATCCTAATAAAAACATCCCTCATCATGATTAATCCCTACATTCTTGTGCCGCCCCTTCTCCATTTCTTTTCCTCCCCCATCTTCATCCTAACAGATGTCCCATACGTGCCTCTAAGCCGGTCGAGGACGTAAACAACATGTCTGAATTCCTGATTGTTGATGAGTGATGACTTTTTAAATGATAGCGCTAAAGAATGGTAACAAGGTTTAAGATGACAATATTTTCTTTATTTTCTTGAACCCTTGACTGCCATAGAAAATTAAAGAAAAACTCATTGGGCGAATCATGCCATGAAAAAGGATCAACTGAGGAGCCAAATCTGGCAAATGGTCTGGGATATTACTCTCTTGACTGTGTTTCGAGCAAAAGCAGCATATCGGTTATTCTCTTCATCTGATGGCGTACATCAGTGATGTCATCAGGTCAGTAGTAATACGTTGGTGCGTCAAGGGGTTAATGACGATGATGATTACAATGACGATAATGACAAAGAGCTTAGAAGATGACCACGATGAGATGATAAATGATGACGACGAATAAAGTGGTATTTTTGATGAGGTAAAGAGCGGTGCTGATTTTTTTTAATAAGGATGATGATGACGACGATGATCACGAAGAATGATTGTCTTTCTGATCATTAAAAGCGGCGATGAGCTTTTTGATGGACGATGATGTGATGACGACGACGAAGAAGATGATGATGACGAGGAAAAGAAGATGATGATGATTTGTTTATGATAATCATGATGATAATTGCTATGATCTTTATGATTATGAGATAAAGAATGGATTATAGTTCTGATACAAGAGTGGCGATCATATTTTTTGATGGTGATGATGATAATATGATGATGATGATGATGGTGATTAAAGAATGATGATGTCTTTCTGTTAATTAAAGAATGGTGATGATGATAAAGAATGATTATGATATTTCTGATAATCAAAGAGTGGCGATCATCTTTTTGATGATGATGATGATAATAATGATAACAATGACTGATGATGGTCCTTTCTGATGATAATGAAGGTACAAGAGCAGTAAATGACTTTTGTTGTTCTTAAGATGGATTATGATGTATGATTATGATGATGATGATGATGATGATAATGTTATAAAGACTGATGATGGTCTTTCTGATGATAATAAAGGTAGAAGAGCAGCATTGTGGGTTTTTTTCTTAAAAATAAGGATGATATGATGTTATAAATTCTAAAGATAATTGTGATGATATTGATGATGATGACGACGATGATATTGATGTTGGTTGGTGGTGATGGTGATGATAATGATGATGTGATGATGATGAGAAATCATGATGATTGTCTTTCCAGATCCAGTTAAAAGATTCGCGTGATGATCTGTTTGGATGATGATGATATATGATGATAATGATTATGACGATGCTGCATGGATGCTGATGATAAGGGGTAATGATAATGATAATGATGATGATGATAAATAATATGATTGTTCTTTCTGAATAATTAAAGAGCGGTGATGACTTTTGGCATGATGATGATTGATGATGATGATTACACATGACCTCTGCTTTGATGATGATAAAGATGTGGTGATGAAGAGAACTCGATACCTCTCCGTGACCATGTTTGCTTCACCATAGTGACTCACTTTCAATGAATCAAGTTCTGGTGGCGATAGCAAAAGAAACATTTTGCCCAGCCTAGCGCCAAAATGGGCAATGCCTCCAAAATTGAATGATACACCCGTTGGTCTACTGGCTACGGGTACGGCGTTGGTTGCATGTACTCAGTCCATGTTCAGGGATAGTAACTCTCCCTAGTCGAATTTTTAGTCAACAAATGCATACATTTTCTTATTTCGTATATTTAACACATCTTAGTAAGGAATAGGGATAAGGATATGGTAGGGACATGTCAGAGTTAATGTTAGTAGTTTTTTAAAAAAGACATTTGCGCACAATTTATGCGTGCCGTGATTGAGCGCCGTACCCGTAGCCTGGAGAATGTGAGATACGGACCCGTACCCCGAGCCTCCGCCTTAAAAAAAATCAAAGCCAATGTCGGGTAAGGTGCAGATTAACGCCCGCTTCAATGTCTTCATTCATTGCGTTTCTTAGGCTTGTCTTTATATTTTTATTTTTTTAAGCGGATGAAAGTTAACGTCCAATTTTAAAAAAAACCCAGAGGTTTCAGTGCTCAATCTGCAGAGACATCAAGAAAGGCAAGACTGAAAACAACACACCAAAAGAACCAAGAAATGGAAAGGGTGTTGATCTGCTTCTATCTCAATGCCCCAAGTCTGACATAAAATTCAGTGACGTTGTGTTTGTTTGTTCGAACTAAATTCTTCTTCTTCTTCTTCTTCTCTTCCTGTTCTACTTGTTCTTCTTCCTCTTCTAAAATCTTCCTGTTCGATTTGAATCTTCTTGCTCTTGTTCTTCTTTCTGTTGTCTTTTTTTTCTTCTTCTTCTTTCTCTCTTCTCAATCTCAAAGTCTCTCTCCTTCTAGGGGGGGGGAGAGCAAAGATATTCCAAGGGGAAGATAAGCATCCGGTCTATTTTCCTCTCAATATGGAGCAGTGAGGACTCAGAAACACTGGTTGTCTGTCTCCTTTTAAACCTGACACATTTTACACCCTCTCCTAGGCCAGTTGAATTCTCCGTTTCAAGTTCCAGTCTGAGTTTTTTGAAAGCCTCCACTGTGAATAGTGTACTGTCACGCTCTAACGATAACTCTATCAGCCCGCTTTCGCCGAGCTCTTTAAGTAGTCCATCTTACCCTTTAAGAATATCTTTGGGGAGAGGTTGTGCAAAGTCTGTCACAAAAAACAATTATAGCCGAAAAACAAGAATCATTCAATAATGCTGCTTCTTGATGAATATTTTTTGTTTTTTAAATGGGGAAAAAAAAAAAAATTTGATTGGTGGAGAGAGAAAACGAAAACGAAAACCGAAAATATAAGCAATTACAGCTCTTTTGTTCTCACCCGGCCCTGGGGAAATGAATAATAAATAACAAAAAATCAAAGAAAACTTCACAGAGAGAGAGAGAGAGGGATGATCGAAAGGGGGGATTGGGGGGGGGCATGCTTGTCTGGCGAGGTGTTTTAACCACAACTTTGCCGTGTCGGAGAGCTGGAATAACTTGTAACTTGTCACTTACCTGCCTCTGCCAAGAGATGGGCTTATGTGACAACATGGAGCAAACGTAACTCGGTAACTGTCGTCTGCGCCGTGTTAACGATTCACGAGACTGCTCATTCGATGATTCATCGTTTTCTTCTTCTTCTTCTTCTGTCACGCGGTTCATTTCGCCTCACAAAACAGTTTCCTGACACACCACCATGTGAAGTACACAACTTTCAGGCACTAACAAAGTTTTCTCTTTTTTTTTCTCTCCAAATGAAAAGCGTAGTTTTAAGCAAACAATCATGTGCTGTGTTCACCATTTTTGCTGCAATGGGGAAGAAAGCAAAGATACCAAAATATGCTACCACGAATTTGATTGGGCTGCCAAGCCGTCTGTCATTGTCTTGTTAACCAATCGTCTGTGGCGTGTGATATTTTATGCGTTGCACGTGGGAATCATGCAAGTGTCAATTACAGCCAACAGATTGAAAAGAGGCGGGCTAGTGGGATTTTTCTGTCAAATGGTAAAAGGGTTCTTTCTTTGTTTTCCTGAGATCGAAGTGGGATTAATATTTGTCTGTTTTTCCTGTCTGTCTGTCTGTAATGCCGTATGCCTCTGGGTGTGTGTGTGTGTGTGTGTTGTGTGTGTGGTGTGTGTGTGTGCGTGTGCGTGTGCGTGTGCGTGGCGTGGTGCGTGTGTGTGTGGACTGATGACCAATAGAGCTGGGTACCAGTAAGGATTTCCGTACCGAATTATACCGGTATGTTTTCGACGTACCGGAAGTTGTACCGGTATAATATCGGCTGGGCTGCTGATGAGCCATTAATAGTTTTATAAGTTAATTAAAAAGCAGGTTACAGTAGACAAGGCCCCAGTAGACAAATGTGGGGTCTTGCCCCAGTAGATCGCAAACGGCTTAAAACCCTTTCAACGCTAGCCATTCATCAGCCAAAATTTACCATTAACTCTTTGGTTTCTGTATTTAGGGAAGTTTCAACTGCTGTTCATTCCTGAGAACCTCTTTAGCTGCTGATGAATTTTATCCCGTTGATTCCTACGGGCCTCTTTTTCTCGTGATATCATGCAACATGATGCAACGGTTATTACCTATAATTGTAATGCAATGAGGTTTTTTTTCCCAAGTATTGCGGCTTATGAAAGAGAAACAGGCTGCTGAAAACATGCCTCATATTCACAATAACATAACACCCCTTTATACAGTTTTACTCTCTCTGGAAACCCAGGAATATGGAGACAGAGAGCTCTATAAAGCTAGGAATCTGTAGTTGCTCCCATTCAACCTCAAAATCGGTTTCTCAGGAACGAAAGAGCTTAAACTTACCAGGGGTAGAGAAAAAGATTTTGTCTGCAATATTTGGGATTCCTCCTATTATGACATGCATGACATAGGGCCTTTCCTTACCTCCCAAAGTTAGGAACATAAGGTCATTGGTCAGCAGACCAATCATTTGATGCTTTTGTGTAAAATTGTGTGTTAAATCATTGTGGTGGCCAGAGGCGACAGTGGCAATGAAAGGGTTAAATTTAACAAGATTGATGTCTATTCATATTGTGTGGTAGGGGAAGATGGGGTAAAAAGCGCATGGGCGGGTAAGACGCCCACCACCAATTATTTCATGAAATTAAAGAAAATTTCAGTCAAATTTGCCCATGAGACGAATGCTAAGACATTAACTCTCGTCTCATGTGCAAAATTTGACTGAAATTTTCTTCACTTCATGAGACAATTGGTATGGGCTTCTTACTCGCCCATTGGGCTTTTTTACCCCTTCTTCCCTACTATCCCTGGAGACGGATAGAGAGAGAGAGAGAGAGAGAGAGAGAGATAGAGAGAAGAGAGAGAGGAGGAGAAGAGAGAGAGAGAGGAGTCATGAATAGTTCAATATTACAATGGAGTGATAAAGATAGAAAAATAGACAAAATATAGGCCTATTGGCACGCACATCATAATGCCTTATTTAAAAGCTTTAAAATAAACACGGCTAAGTTTCTAATGGGCCTAATAATTGCTTTTCCAAGAAGATAAAATAATCGAGTAGGCCTACAACAGATTTCAACATTTGTATGGAAAAGATGATCATAGCACTTTTATTTTACCTCACTGTGTTGTGTGTGTGTGTGTGTGTGTGTGTGTGTGTGTGTGTGTGTGTGTGTGTGTGTGTGTGTGCGTGCGTGTGCGTGTGCGTGAGCGTGTGCGTGCGTGTGTGTGTGTGTGTGTGTGTGTGTGTGTGTGTGTGGTGTGTGTGTGTGTGTGTGTTCTGTGTGTGTGTGTGTGTGTGTGTGTGCGTGTGTGCGTGTGCGTGCGTGTGCGGTGTGCGTGTGCGTGCGGGCGTGTGTGTGTGTGTGCGTGCGTGCGTGCGTGCGTGCGTGCGTGTGTGTGTGTGTGTGTGTGTGTGTGTGTGTGTGTGTGTGTGTGGTGTTGTGTGTGCGCGCGCGCGTGTGTGGTGTGTGTGTGTGTGTTTGTGTGGTGTTAACATTGGACATTGTAACTCACCCCTACGGTCGACTTAGCTTTACAGATAGATGGTTACAGTCTTTTTAGAAATGAGAACACCCACAGAGGAGTGGCAATTTTTATTGAAAATACCTGAATGAAATATAGTGTTTTACGTCCTCCCGGCCCGGCAGGGCACATATGGGACATATTGAAAATTCCTTAAAATGCAAGGCAATGTGATCTGGGTGAATCAGAGTTTCAAGAATGTGTGTGGTGTGAGTTCAAAACCATAAACAGTGAGAATATTTTGATTGGCTGTGTACAATTTAAAGCCCAAATTCAACTAAAGAAAAGACAGATAAGGATCAGAAAGGATGTTAAAATACGACAATATATGCATAGTTGGTAGAGTAACTTCCCCTGTTTGACCGATTGAATTAGGCAAGATCACTCCCACACACACACCATGAAAATTACTCCCCTTAATTATTTCCAAACAATTCCTATTGTACATCCAGTCTCATGAGAAGGAAACACAAAACATTTTTTTAAAATCTGACCATTTTGCAAGTTACTAGTCGAATAATACAGTGAAAACTATATTATGGTCATCAATAATTATGACTCAAAAAAGTTAATTTTGTCTTTTGACGAGTAGTTTCGGGGAGTTAATTCAATATGAAAGCTTTTCAAGAAAAATCACGGTTGTCGATCTTATTTTCGAAGCTTTGATCTATTAATAGAAGAGGAGAAAATCCCGCACGTGACTAAAAATAGAGCCCACCGGAAACGGAAACGGAGATGGACTAATTCATTACATGGTAGGGATTTACATTTCCTTTTTAAACATTGACACAAATATAACAAGTATAAGCCAATCTCGCAATGTGATATTCTCTTTTTTAATTTTAATATGTATCAAATCTCTCTCTCTATTTTGTTAAATGGTGTGACGTTTCTATCACGTGTGTGAAACTGTAAACCACTCTCCCCTTGCTTGTGGAAATGGATCTGACCGAAAGTGTTAAATTACCCAGAACCAACTGTTGTTGTTCAGTCAATCGAAAGCAATGGCGTCTACAAGTCGTAGGTGAGGAGCCCGGGAAGCCTTTCTTTGTTGAAGGGAGGGAAAAGGGGGCGACGGATGGCCTTTTTGCTTATGAACTCTAATTGATAAGATAATCTTCGACACGACGAAGGTGGATGGTTAAAGCGTGTTGAAGTTGGCTGCCTAAGGAGAAGAAGAGAAGAACGAGCTCTTTCTACAAAATCTATAATATAACATGAGTTTTGTGTAGATCGTTCGTGGGCATTAAGTGCGACGTACGTCGTAGTAGACAAGGATTGTCTACAAGCACCATCAGTTGAATCAATAATCAAAAATGAATAATGAAATCAACGATGTCGATCGACACGATGAGACTCTAAAAGGAGATGCATTTTCTTTGACAGTTCTAAAGAAGCTCTAAAACTAGTAAAAGTAACTTAATTACCTGTCTTAAGTTTAGCTTCTTTCATAAAGTTTATCTCTTCTTGGAGTTGGATAAATGTGAATATCGCATGGCTTTACGCCTTATCGTGTCTTTTGCCCCCCCCACCCCCAAAAAAAAGAAAAAAAAAAAAGTTCAAGCAAGGATACTATAGAATTACTAGAAAGTGAACTGATGAGATATTATGGGGAGAAGATTCGAATGCCAGTCAACTCGGCCTTTTACCAGGTCGGCCTCGGGTGCAAGTCAACTCGGCCTCAAGCCCTGTGGTCATTTCGTCCTCGGGTTCACTCGTCTACTAGGAAAAACGTGCACATGGCTCTATCCGTGTCAATGATAGTTATTGGCGATAATAATGGGTCAATGTGATGTTGAGATTTTATACTGTTGTGTGAATGGCGTCGTTTGCATCCTCAAACACTAATACAGTATACACACACACACAGATACAGATATGCACCCACAGACAGAGAAACACACACAAACAGTAAACACAGAGAAACAAAACACCCAGACACACACACACTTGCTAAGAGAGAGCTAGAGACAGGAAAGCAGAGAGATAAAGATCAACTGAGACAGAGTGAGAGACTGAGACACACACACACACAGTGACACACACGCGCACGCGCGCGTGCGCACACACACACGCACACAGCCAATCATGTGTGTGAGAGCATAGACTCACTTCGTTAACACGAGTGAGCCAAAAAACCACTGATGTCTATTGACAGAGAGACTAAGACACAGATAGAGAGAGAGAGAGAGATACACAAAAAACCCAATTATGTTGAGGACGAGTTGGTCGGAAATGAGGATGAGTTGGACGGAAACGAGGCCGATTTGACTCATAGGGCGAGGCCGAAACGACCCAAAAGAGCGGGGCCGAAATGACACGAGGCCGATCTGACCGGTCACCGAAGATTCTCTCTCTCTCTCTCTCTCTCTCTCTCTCTCTCTTCTCTCTCTCTCTCTCTCTCTCTCTCTCTCTCTCTCTCTCTCTCTCTCACTCCTTCTCCCGTTGAGTATCAACAATCATCAGTTTGATTTTATGATACTAACTTTATATGCGGTTGAGGTCCGAAGTCGGGCATAAAAAGCAACAAACCCCCCCCAAAACTACTCTGTGATGACCCAGTCAGTCGGGTCTCTCTCTCTCTCTCTCTCTCTCTCTCTCTCTCTCTCTCTCGCTCTCTCTCTCTCTCTCTCTCTCTCTCTCTCTCTCTCTCTCTCTCTCAGCCCAGTGTCACCGACATGCTCCAGAGATGGATGGAACTCACTGCATGCAGCAATGCTGACAGACCACCAGACTCACCATGCTCTTCAAAATACTCAATGGCATGGTGAGTGTTGACAGGAGCAAGCTCATGCCTCAGCCAGAGCGGCAACGAAGAGGTCACTCGCAGCAGCTCCTCATCCCCCAGTGTCGGACGCAGTATCGCCAGAGTTCCTTCTTTCCCCGGACAATCAGGGAGTGGAATGACCTGCCTACATCAGCAGTGGAGGCCAGAACTCCGGAGACTTTCGCAGCCAGAGTCTGGAAGCACCTGAATGGACACCCGCCTGCTGCACCCGTCATGCCTGATTGCCCCACTCAGGGGTCATTGGGCTAGCAACCCAAACTCTTCTCCTTTTTTTTCCCTTTTTTTCTGTTTTTTTTCCCCCCCCCTCTCTTCTGCTTTTGCTTGTTGCTGGAAGTGGGGCCTGTTCCTTCCCGGCTGAACTGGGGGGTTTAATGGTCTTAACCCAGTGCAAGCACTTAATCCTTTATCTTTTTATCTGTCCCTCTTCTGTCTAAGGCCTAGCTTTTCAGTTTCTTCTCAGGCTTTGAGCCTTTTCTTCCGGCATAAGTGGTAGAACCTCCCGTTTCCCTGGCAAAATAACCTAAAGTGTTGATTGTGGCCATGTACAGCGAAGAAGAAGAAGCTCTCTCTTTCTCTGTGTCAGACCTGTTTACCCATAATAATATTTCACCATATTTTGTACACATATTTGACAGAAATATGATTAACCCTTTCAACGCTAGCCATTCCTCAGCCAAAATTTACCATTAAACTTACCTGGGTAGAGAAATGATTTTTTCATCTGGAATACTGAGGATTCCTCTGTGACAATACTGACATGCCTAAAATAATGCCTATCCTTACTTCCACAAATTAAGAACATATTTATGATGGCTTGGAGTCAAAACGGACTATCTTTAGATAGTCCATTGACGTATTATTGGACTTATTACAAAAACTAATAACATGTATCACTATCAAGCAATGACTGCAGACATCTAAAAAGGGGGTTTTGGTTTTCATATTTCAGCAGTCTTTTTTTTATACAAGTTATTAGTTTTCGTAATAAGTTCAATAATATGTCAATGGACTATCTAAAGATAGTCCGTTTTGACTCCAAGCCATCGATTAAGGTCACTGACCAGACCCTCATTTGATGCCTTTTACTGTTTTAGTGACATGGGTGTTAAATCATTGTGGTGCCAAGAGGCGACAGTGGCGATGAAAGGGTTAATATGGCACATTGGAGAAAATATGGTGAAAACAGAAATTCCACAGGCACTGAAAAAAAAATCTAGATCTATCAGATTTCTGTTTATTCAACCACTGTGAGTGTCCTCCACCCACCCCGTCCAAAATGGCTTCTCTCTCCTGAGGAATCGTCGTTTTGACGGTTTGATTTCTAGGAAACCAGAGCAAAGTGAGTGTTCCGATCCTTGAAAAAACTGTCTTTCTGGTGATCTCGACGTGTTTCTTGCAAAAACTCGCTCTGTCAGGGTGTCCCTTTAGTTTAAGTATAGCAAATCAGCCCCCCAAAAGGTCAGTAGTGTGGATATGAAGGGCAAAAATCAGTGAAAATTTAAACGTTTTGGGTCACATTAGAGGGAGTCTTAATAGAGAGGGTCTTAAATAGGGAGGTTCCACTGTACAGACCTGGGCCTGTATTCACGTTGAGATAGCATGAGACTTAACATGATCCTAACTTAGAAGCTTTTCCATTCCAATGTCCTATAGGATTTAATAGGTTTTTTGGAAGAGCTTCTAAGTTAGCATGATGCTGCTAAGTCTCATGCTATCTCAACGTGAATACAGGCCCTGTTTAAATACTCAAGATTCTCTTTTCGAGTAGTATTCTACTCAGTTTGGACCTCTACTACTCTTCAAAATTAAAAAAAAAAGCTCTAATTACTCATTTTCAGTTTTAAAACATTGTTTGATGGTTTAATGAATAAAACTACACATTTTGCACCAATTACTACTCATTTCAGCCATCCAGACTACTCAAGACTTGTGTAGGTGGTAAACAGGTCTGCACTGTATGAGTGCATCATGCGCCTAGATAGGAAAGCAGACTTTACAGTCACTGAGTCGGTGTTTAGAATTTCTTTTTCTTTTTTTCCAGATGTACCGTATTTTACGGACTATAGTATTTATAACTTATAAGGCGATGAAAAATCCTTCCCAGACTGAGACCCCTGCACCTTATTTTTTTAATGTGACTGATAATAGAGTAAAAAAACCTATAAATAACCAAATCTGAAGTTTGTGTGAAATTTAGCGCCTTATAATCAGGTGCGCTTTGTACAGTGGAACCTCCCTTATAAGACCTCCCATTTTAAGACTCCCTCCAAAATAAGACCTACTTTTCTGAAACAGTGCCCTTCTTTGTAATGTAAGTATGAAAAATAAAATTACCTCCCTTTAAGACCCCTCCCTTATAAGACCTCATTTGGGATGATTTTTGAAGGTCTTATAAGAGAGGTTCCACTGTATTCCATAAAATATGGTATAAATAAAACTAGCTGTGTTTTTATCGATGTGACTAATTGCTGATTACTGTTTCAGCCGCACAGCCCATGTCCGTTGCCCGGAACACCCGGACGCCTCCCTGGTGGAGGACTACCATGCCGGAGACATGATCTGCCCCGAGTGTGGTTTAGTGGTCGGAGACAGGTATGTCATCGCTTTTAGACCTTTCGCCGCCAGCCATTTTTCAGCCAAAAAATACCATTAAAGACCCACCACGTCACTTGTCCAAAATCATGGTTTTTCACGTGTTTTCCCTCTTTATAGCTGGTAAGAAATCTTAAGAAATCTTCCAAGGATAAGAGGGTATGTGACACGTGACGTGGGGGTTCTTGAAGCTTGACTGGGTAGTGAAAATGAAATATTTGCAATATTGCGAATTCCTCTGTGACATATTGTAGCATTAGGCATATATCCTTACTTCCCAAAATTAAGAAAATAGGGTCTTTGGATAACAGGGTCCTGATTTGATGCCTTTTAGTGACGTGGGTGTTAAACCTTTGTGGTGCTAAAATGCGACATTGGCGGTGAAAGGGTTAAAAGTCAGATTACATAGAGCCATTAATTGAAAGGTTACTTTTGTGAGGTAGGACTATCATACATATTATGATGAATTAGTGTTAGCCAATGGTACAAGCCATTTGCTTTTACTAAGTAAAGAGCAGTGTCCGAGAGAGATAACGACTCAATTTACATTTGATGCATCATTGTTCTCGTTTTCTGTAGTGCTTCACATTATGCAATTCACACAAGTTTGCAGATGGGCAAACACATACACGCAAGCATGCATGCCCCCCCCCCCCACACACACACACACATTCGAGCATATGCACACACACACACTGACACACTGAGAGAGAGACAGAGAGAGACAGATAAGAGACAGAGAGAGAGAAGAGGGAGGTGCATGAAATGTTGGGAACGGGAAGGGACCCAAAATATGTGAAAGCTTGGGGTGACTTGGAGAGGGTGGGGGTTTGGGGTAGGGTGGGGGTGAACAAATGAATGCGATAATAGAAATGGTGGGAAAGAGGGCAGTTCTTAATGTTTTGATAGTCGCTTGTATCGACCCTAACTATGTTCAATGTTTTTGCGAAGCATGATTTGTCATTCATTTTTCCTTAGTTTTGTTTCCATTTTTCATGCATGCAAATGTGTTTCTTTGATTGTATTGTGCTGGTACGAGACCACGCTGTCATTTCACCTAGCGTGATAATAAAGTATTTTTGACTTTGACTTTGACTTTCACACACACACACACACACACTATACACAGAGGTCACCCAGTTGTATTTAAACTAGCTCCAGTGCTGACATTCAGCATGACAGTTTTACTATTTTACTCCAAATCGGTTCTGAAATTAGAATGTCATTGTAAACATGCATAGTGTGTTTGGATTTGTGACTGACAAGCTACATCAACACAACAGATAATTAGAATCGTCTGTCATCTGATGTTTTTATTGCCGTTTTCTGGGTTACTAGGGCGCGTTAACTCTTGTGCACTGTCCTATTGATGTCATTTACCAAATGATTTATACTATTATACACTTTTTTTTCTTCTTTTTTTTTGGTGGGTGAATCACTGAATGCTATTTTTGTTCAGACTTGCAGTTACAGGGCTCCCAATCGTCCCACAAAACAAGGGGGGTCCCAGGGACTCCTTCACTTACAGTATAGAGGGTCCTAGAGGCGGGATAGAGGGTCCCAGTGGCATTGCGAATGCAAAAAAGATTTGTTTCTAGTGCATCCCTGGGACCCCCTGCACATTCTTTTAGAGGGTCCTTTAGAATTTTAGTACTTCATAGACCCCCAAATGGGGGTCCCTGGGAGCCCTGAGTTATTACCTTTCTTATCGTGATTTTTTTTGTTGGTTTTGTTTTTCAGAGTGGTGGACGTGGGTTCGGAGTGGCGAACGTTCAGCAATGAAAAAAGCACCAAGGACAACTCCCGTGTGGGAGCCGCTGAGGTGAGTACAGTGCAACCTCCCGGATAAGACCTCCCATTACAAGACTCCCTCCCACATGAGACCTACTTCTCTGAGATTTTCTTCTTTGAACGTTCAGCAATGAAAAAAGCACCAAGGACAACTCCCGTGTGGGAGCCGCTGAGGTGAGTACAGTGGAACCTCCCGGATAAGACCTCCCATTACAAGACTCCCTCCCACATAAGACCTACTTCTCTGAGATTTTCTTCTTTGAACGTTCAGCAATGAAAAAAGCACCAAGGACAACTCCCGCATGGGAGCCGCTGAGGTGAGTACAGTGCAACCTCCCGGATAAGACCTCCCATTACAAGACTCCCTCCCCACAGAGATGAGATTATTCCTCCAACTGGAGGATTTCCTCCTTTTTGATGGCCCCAGGGGTCATTTTTGAGATCAGTGTAAATTCATTGAGAAAAGTGGGGGGTGGGGGTGTTATTTATCATTACTCTGCAGTTGGCAACACTGAAAACGGAAGTTATCCATTTGCTGATGAAGCCTACTCCGGGCCACGGACCCCTGGCTTCTTTTTTCCTCCTTTTTTGGTTTTCTGAGAATCTCATCTCTGCGAGTCCCACATAAGACCTACTTCTCCGAGACATTGCCCTTCTTTGGAAGTATTAAAATCACCTCCTTTATAAGACCTCCCATTATAAGACTCCCTCCCACATAAGACCTACTTCTCTTGAGACATTGCCCTTTGTGTAGTATTAATTTAAAATTACCTCCCTTATAAGACCTATTATAAGACTCCCTCCCACGTAAGAACCTACTTCTCTGAGACATTGCCCTTCTTTGTAAGTATTTAAAATTACCTCCCTTATAAGACCTTCCCATTATAAGATCTCCCTCCCACATAAGACCTACTTCTCTGAGAGTGAGACATTGCCCTTATTTGAAAGTATTAAAATTACCTCCCTTTAAGACCTCCCATTATAAGACTCTCTCCCACATAAGACCTACTTCTCTGAAACATTGCCCTTCTTTGTAAGTATTAAAATTACCTCCCTTATAAGACCTCCCATTATAAAGACTCCCTCCCACATAAGACCTACTTCTCTGAAACATTGCCCTTCTTTGTAAGTATTAAAATTACCTCCCTCATAAGACCTCCCATTCATAAGATTCCCTCCCACATAAGACCTACTTCTCTGAGACATTGCCCTTCTTTGTAAGTATTAAAATTAAAATTACCTCCCTTATAAGTTATAAGACCATCCCATTACAAGACTCCCTCCCACATAGGACCTACTTCTCTGAGACATTGCCCATTCTTTGTAAGTATTAAAATTACCTCCCGGATGAGACCTCCCATTGCAAGTCTCCCTCCCACATAAGACCTACTTCTCTGAGACATTGCCCTTCTTTGTAAGTATTAAAATTACCTCCCTTATAAGACCTCCCATTACAAGACTCCCTCCCACATAAGACCTATTCCCTGAAACATTTCCCTTCTTTGTAAGTATTAAAATTACCTCCCTTATAAGCCCCTCCCTTAAGACCTCATTTTGGATGATTTTTTTAGGTCTTACGAGTAAGGCATGGGAATTGTCAGTCTTTTGGCTGATTTCAGCTTTTTTGATGGTCCTCTTCAGTCTTTTTTTGCAAGTTTCAGCTTTTTTGATGGTCCAAGAGGACATTTTATGAGATACAAAAAAAAGAAGCCCAATGAGTAAAACTTAAGTTATTGGTTATAAATGAATGCAAAATGAACTAAATATATCAGTCTTATCTCTAATACTGTTTTTAAGGCTTAGATAACAGAAGAAGCTTCATTTTCTGGGGGCTGTATCCCAACACACACGGTTTTCAGTTGTTGTTTTTTTATTCCTTGTTCTGAGTTTGTTAGTATGCCTGCTTCCAGACCCCAATTTTCAATCTTTTTTGTCTTCTCTAATTCCCATACCTGTATAATGGAGGTTCCAGTGTGGTAACAAAAATAAAGTAAAATAGTCCAGAATAGCATTTATACCCCCAGAGCTCCTAATAATGCACAACTGGTGTGTCTATGCATATAGAGTTTAGGTATTAGTAGGTACTTTATAGTCACAGAGGCGTCTGTGAAATTCGGGTTGCTCCCACCTGGAGAGCGCGTCGCAGCCAGAGGCGCGCCACCCTTTTTTTCTTCTCTTTTTTTTGGCATGCGAGTTTCGTGTGACTGATGAGGAAGAAAAGGTGTGTGTGTTAACTTTTGACCAAATGACAACTTTTTGGTTGCCACTGGGTTTTAACGTGTGCTAAGTGCATGGGCACACGGTGACCTCGGTTTATCGTCTCATCCGAAAGACTTCCACGTTCAGACCATAAGGCCTAGTGCAAAATGAGAGGAAAAATCCCCTGTACCTAGGACACGAGGCGAACACGCTACCACTGTGCCAGATTTGATGCACCCGTTTTAAAGTTTGGACTGGATTATATAATTGGAGTCCTATTTTGATACCAGGGATGCACCGTTGTTGGCAATCTTGCACTTCAATTACTCCTTCATTATGTTTTACAACCCGTAATCTCAGTCTGCTTCTTTCAGGTTTTTTTATGAAAATAATTCTAGGCTGATCCTAGCGGCAAAGCTCTTTCCCTTTCCCCCCCAAATGGCAGAATGTTGCTTCTCAATCTCTGAACATTTTGGATGTGAAAATTTGAGGAGGGGAGGCTAAAGTACTAGTTAGCCCAGTTGTTTACCCTCCTATAGCACAAATGGTCCCAAAAGTTTTCGCCAGCCATTTACTGTATTTTTGGGATCATTAGGCGCTGCTGTGTTTTCAAAATAAATCTGAAAAAAAATTAAAGCAAAAAGCGCCCTCGTTTATAAGGCGATAGATACGCACCTCGCAAAAGAAAGTCGAAGTTTGAAGCCAGTACACGTCCTGTAAACGCTTACCGACTGCCATTACTGCTGTCATAAACGAGAGTTGGCTCCCCTTTTCAAATAATCGAACTTCCGTTTGTGCTGCTTCCTGTTGTTGTGTTTGGACAATTCTTCATGAAAACCGATAGAATTATGGCATTTTAAGCTCTACAACGATGCTTTTTACATCCAATGAAGGGTTATGGCATGCCATCTGTTTGGACAATATCTCGGACGATAATAGAGTTTGAAGCATTTGAATGTATCGGTGACTCGTTACCACTTTCGATGTCTGACTCACAGTATACTGTACTGAGCATGGCAATCGTTGCCTCTCTTCTCTTGATTTTGTTCACTAATAGGGCGCCCTTGTTTATTAGGTGCATAGGTCGAAATTGGAGGGAAAAAATATCGCCTTGTAACACGAAAATTACGGTAATTCGTCACTAACTGCTACAATGAATATGGCTGGTTCGGTTAAGTGGTATGTAAAGGTAGTAAAGATTTTTATTTTTTTATTTTAACTTGATGACAGTACAATTTCATTTACGAACCATATTTAATCTTCTTAGGCGTACATTACTTTTTTTTAAGAGTGACGAACCGTGTGCTCCAGAGCGATGAAATGCAGCTTGTAGGTCTATGGATTTCATGTGAGGGATCAATTTAAAGAGACACCGACGCACCACGAGTTAAGTCCCTTGTTTTTTTCTGGGTAGCTGTGACCCACATACAAACGCCCTCCAACTTCAAATTGAGGCTGCTCTTTAAAATGATGTTTCAGTTTGAATTTGGGGGCATTTGTATGGGAGTCAGACCTGGTCAAAACAAGATTTCTTTTCCAGCTATAAGAGGGAAGACACGTGAAAACCCGTGATTTTGACACGTGATCTGGTGGGTCTTTAAACCAGACACTCAAAACAGTTTTGTTTTTTTGCTATTGTGCGTGATGTTTTTCGTTTCCAACAACGTGGCTGGCGATTTGAAATTATTTTTTTTTTAATATACATGTATATATCAGGCAC
This sequence comes from Phymorhynchus buccinoides, assembly GCA_017654935.2. Lineage (NCBI taxonomy): Eukaryota > Metazoa > Mollusca > Gastropoda > Neogastropoda > Raphitomidae > Phymorhynchus > Phymorhynchus buccinoides. The sequence goes on along the minus strand of CM065705.1, from coordinate 7,823,069 downwards.
GGGAATTGTCAGTCTTTTGGCTGATTTCAGCTTTTTTGATGGTCCTCTTCAGTCTTTTTTTTTTTCAAGTTTCAGTTTTTTTGATGGTCCAAGAGGACATTTATGATATATAAAAAAAGAAGCCCAATGAGTAAGACTTAGTTATTGGTTATAAATGAATGCAAAATGAACCTAATATATCAGTCTTATCTCTAATACTGTTTTTTAAGGCTTAGATAACAGAAGAAGCTTCGTTTTCTGGGGGCTGTATCCCAACACAGACGGTTTTCAGTTGTTGTTTTTTATTCCTTGTTCCTCTTCTGTATTTCGCGATCTGCGAGCACTGAGTGGTCCCAGATGTGAGGCAGCATAGTGTTGAGTGTAAGGCGTCTTAATTGTGTTGCGAGATGTCTGTGTCACTCGGGTGATCAGGTGTGTCCCGTAGAAGCGTTCTCACACTGTAGTATAATTAGGGCAGATAAGTGAACCAAAAATTTCAACTATCTCTCTCACCCCTGGCAGCGCGACATAGAGAGGAGGAGGAAATGTCCTGGAGACGCACAGTCTGTACGCGAATAGTTTGAAATTATTGTATATCATACTTATTGAGTCAGCACGGAATTAGAAGGACAGTCGACGGATGTCGGGGGAGGTGGGTCGGGAGCCAGGCATAGCCAGGATTAAACAACACACGAAACCGTTGTGTTTCGATACAGACCCAGAAAGAAGCTCTTCTGTATCTAAGCTTAAAACAGTATTAAATATAGACTGATATATTTAGTTTTCATTTCTTCATTTATCGTCGTAGACTGCTTGCAGTGTGTGTGACACTACAGTTAGGTTCAGGCTTGTCCGTTTGTTCTATTGTGATGCGGCATAAATGTCCTCTGGACCATCAAAGCTGAAACTTGCAATAGACTGAGACCAGCAAAAAGCGAAACAGCCAATACGGACAAGTCCCGTGCCTGATATTACGGTATAGAAAAAAAATAAATTTCAAATCGCCCAGCCACGTTCTGGAACGAAAAACATCACTCACATAGCAAAAAAAAACAAAACTGTTTTTTGAGTGTCTGGTTTAAGACCCCAGATCACGGGCCAATCACGGGTTTCACGTTCTTCCCTCTTATAGCTGGAAAAAAATCTTGTTTTGACCAGGTCTGACTTCCATACAAATGTCCCCCAAATTCAAACCGAAACATTTTGAAGATCAGCCTCAATTTGAAGTTGGGGGACATGCGTATGTGAGTCACAGCTACCCAGAAAAAAAAAACAAGGGGGACTTAATCGTGGGTGCGTCGGTGTCTCTTTAAATTGATCCCTCACATGAAATCCATAGACCTACAAGCTGCATTTCATCGCTCTGGAGCACACGGTTCGTCACTCTTAAAAAAAAGTAATGTACGCCTAAGAAGATTAAATATGGTTCGTAAATGAAATTGTACTGTCATCAAGTTAAAATAAAAAAATAAAAATCTTTACTACCTTTACATACCACTTAACCGAACCAGCCATATTCCTTGTAGCAGTTAGTGACGAATTACTGTAATTTTCAGGGTTACAAGGCGATATTTTTTCCCTCCAATTTCAACCTATGCGCCTAATAAACGAGGGCACCCTATATAAGTGAACAAAACCAGGAGAAGAGGAGGCAACGATTGCCGTTTTCAGTACATTCTACTGTGAGTCAGACATCGAAGGTGGTAACGAGTCACCGATACATTCAAATGCTTCAAACTCTATTATCGTCCGAGATATTGTCCAAACAGATGGCATGCCATAACCCTTCATTGGATGTCAAACGCATAGTTGTAGGGCTTAAAATTCCATAATTCTATCGGTTTTCGTGAAGAATTGTCCAAACACAGCAACAGGAAGCAGCAAGAACGGAAGTTCAATTATTTGACAAGGGAGCAAACTCTCGTTTATGACAACAAAAATGGCGGTCGGTAAGCGTTTACAGGACATGTAACGAGGATTCAAAGTTTGGACTTTTTTTTCGCGAGGTGCTATCTATTTCTCCTTATAAACGAGGGCGTCTTTTGCTTTAATTTTTTTCAGATTTATTTTGAAAACACAGCAGCGCCTAATGATCCCAAAAATACAGTAAATGGCTGGCGAAAACTTTTGGGACCATTTGTGCTATAGGAGGGTAAACAACTGGGCTAACTAGTACTTTAGCCTCCCCTCCTCAAATTTTCACATCCAAAATGTTCAGAGATTGAGAAGCAACATTCTGCCATTTGGGGGGGAAAGGGAAAGAGCTTTGCCGCTAGGATCAGCCTAGAATTATTTTCATAAAAAACCTGAAAGAAGCAGACTGAGATTACGGGTTGTAAACATAATGAAGGGGAGGTTAAAACAAAAAAAATTGAAGTGCAAGATTGCCAACAACGGTGCATCCCTGGTATCAAAATAGGACTCCAATTATATAATCCAGTCCAAACTTTAAAACGGGTGCATCAAATCTGGCACAGTGGTAAGCGTGTTCGCGCTCGTGAACCTAGGTAGCAGGGGATTTTTCCTATCACTTTGCACTATAGGCCTTACGGTCTGAACGTGGAGTCTTTCGGATGAAGACGATTAAACGAGGTCCCGTTATGCCCATGCACATAGCACACGCTAAAAAACCCAGTGGCAACCAAAAAGTTGTTATTTAGTCAAAATGTACACACACCCTTTTCTTCCTCATCAGTCACACGGAAAACTCGTATGCCAAAAAAAAGAAGAAAAACAAAAGGGGGTGGCGCGCCTCTGGTTGCGACTGACGCGCTCTTCAGGATGGGAGCAACACAAATTTCACAGAGACTCCTCTGTGACAATAAAGTACCTAATAATAACTACACTCTATATGCATAGACACACCAGTTGTGCATTATTAGGAGCTCTGGGGGTATAAATGCTATTCTGGACTATTTTACTTTATTTTTGTTACCACATTGGAACCTCCCTCATACAGGCATGGGAATTAGATAAGACAAAAAAGACTGAAAATTGGGGTATGGAAGCAGGCATACGAACAACTCAGAACAAGGAATAAAAAACAACAACTGAAAACCGTGTGTGTTTGGATACAGACCCCAGAAAATGAAGCTTCTTCTGTTATCTAAGCCTAAAATAACAGTCTTAGAGATAAGACTGATACATTTAGTACATTTTGCATTCATTTATAACCAATAACTTAAGTTTTTACTCATTGGGCTTCTTTTTTTTTGTTTCTCATAAATGTCCTCTTGGGCCATCCAAAAAATCTGAAACTTGAAAAAAAAGACTGAAGAGGACCATAAAAAAAGCTGGAATCAGCCCAAAAAACTGACAATTCCCATGCCTGCTTATAAGACCTAAAAAAAATCATCCAAAATGAGGTCTTCTTATAAGGAAGGGGGTCTTATAAGGCTGGTAGTTTTAGTGCTTTCAAAGAAGGGCATTGTCTCAGAGAAGCAGGTCTTATGTGGGAGGGAGTGTTGTAATGGGAGGTCTTATAAGGAAGGTAATCCACTATACTTACAAAGAAGGGCAATATCTCAGAGAAGTAGGTCTTATGTGGGAGGGAGTCTTATAAGGGAGGGGTCTTATAATGGGGGTAATTTTAATACTTACAAAAAAGAAGGGCAACGTCTCAGAGAAGTAGGGTTTATGTGGGAAGGAGACTTCGTAAGCGGAGGTCTTATAACTATAAGGGAGGTAGTTTTAATTAATACTTACAAAGAAGGGCAATGACTCCGAGAAGTAGAGAAGTAGGCCTTACATGGGAGGTAGTCTTATAATGGGAGAGTTTTTGTAAGGGAAGTAATTTTAATACTTGCAAAGAAGGGCAATGTTTCAGATAAGTAGGTCTTATGTGGGAGGGAATCTTATAATGGAGGGGTCTTATAAGGGAGTTGGTAATTTAATACTTACAAAGAAGGGCAGTGTCTCAGAGAGGTATGTCTTATGTGTGAGGGACTCTTGTAATGGGAGGTCTTAAAGGGAGGTAATTTTAATACTTTCAAATAAGGTCAATGTCTCCCTCTAAGAGAAGTAGGTTCTTATGTGGGAGGGAGACTTATAAAATAATGGGAGGTATTATAAGGGAGGTAACTTTAATACTTAAAAAGAAGGGCAATGTTTCAGAGAAGCAGGTCTTATGTGGGAGGGAGTCTTGTAATGGAGGGGTCTAGTAGGGAGGTAACTTTAATACTTACACATAAGGGAAATGTCTCAAGAGAAGTAGGTCTTAAAAAAGGAAGTGAGTCTTATAAATGGGGGGTCTTATAAGGAGAGGTGATTTTAATATTTACAAAGAAGGGCTAAGTACTCGGAGAAGTAGGTCTTATGTGGGACTCGCAGAGATGAGATTCTCAGAAAACCAAAAAAGGAGGAAAAAAGAAGCCAGGGTTCCGTAGCCCGCAGTAGGCTTCATCAGAAAATGAATAACTTCCGTTTTCAGTGTTGCCAACTGCAGAGTAATAAAATTATAAAAAAATAGATAATAACCCCCGCACCCCCCAATGTTCTCCATGGATTTACACTGATCTCAAAAATGACCCCTGGGGCCATCAAAAAGGAGGAAATTCTCCAGTTGGAGGAATAATCTCATCTCTGTGGGAGGGAGTCTTGTAATGGTAGTTCTTATCCGGGAGGTTTCACTGTACTCACCTCAGCGGCTCCCATGCGGGAGTTGTCCTTGGTTGCTTTTTTCATTGCTGATACTTACGAAGAAGGGAAAATGTCTCAGAGAAGTAGTTCTTATGTGGGAGGGAGTCATATAATAGGAGGTCTTATAAGGGATGCTTCCACTGTACTCACCTCAGCAGCTCCCACACGGGAGTTGTCCTTGGTGCTTTTTTCATTGCTGAACGTTCAAAGAAGAAAATCTCAGAGAAGTAGGTCTCATGTGGGAGGGAGTCTTATAATGGGAGGTCTTATAAGGGAGGTTCCACTGTACTCACCTCAGCGGCTCCCACACGGGAGTTGTCCTTGGTGCTTTTTTCATTGCTGAACGTTCGCCACTCCGAACCCACGTCCACCACTCTGAAAAACAAAACCAACAAAAAAAATCACGATAAGAAAGGTAATAACTCAGGGCTCCCAGGGACCCTCATTTGGGGGTCTATGAAGTACTAAATTCTAAAGGACCCTCTAAAAGAATGTGCAGGCGGGGGTCCCAGGGATGCACTAGAGAACAAATCTTTTTAGCATTCGCAATGCCACTGGGACCTCTTCTATCCTGCCTCTAGGACCCTCTATATTGTAAGTGAAGGAGTCCCTGGGTGCCCGTTGTTTTGTGGGACGATTGGGAGCCCTGTAATGTGCAAGTCTGAACAAAAATAGCATTCAGTGATTCACCCACCAAAAAAAAAGAAGAAAAAAAAGTGTATAATAGTATAAATCATTTGGTAAATGACATCAATAGGACAGTGCACAAGAGTTAACGCGCCCTAGTAACCCAGAAAACGGCAATAAAAACATCAGATGACAGACGATTCTAATTATCTGTTGTGTTGATGTAGCTTGTCAGTCACAAATCCAAACACACTATGCATGTTTACAATGACATTCTAATTTCAGAACCGATTTGGAGTAAAATAGTAAAACTGTCATGCTGAATGTCAAGCACTGGAGCTAGTTTAATTAAATACAACGGGTTGACCTCTGTGTATAGTGCTTTGTGTGTGTGTGTGTGTGTGTGTGTCAAAAGTCAAAAGTACTTTATTATCACGCTAGGTGAAATGACAGCGTGGTCTCGTACCAGCACGATACAATCAAAGAAAGAAACACATTTGCATGCATGAAAAATGGAAACAAAACTAAGGAAAAAATGGATAACAAATCATGCTTCGCAAAAAGTTGAACATAGTTAGGGTCGATACAAGCGACTATCAAAACATTAAGAACTGCCCTCTTTCCCACCATTTCTATTATCGCATTCATTTGTTCACCCCCACCCTACCCCAAACCCCCACCCTCTCCAAGTCACCCCAAGCTTTCACTATATTTTGGGTCCCTTCCCGTTCCCAACATTTCATGCACCTCCCTCTTCTCTCTCTCTGTCTCTTATCTGTCTCTCTCTGTCCTCTCTATCTGTGTGTCAGTGTGTGTGTGTGCATATGCTCGAATGTGTGTGTGTGTGTGGGGGGGGGGGGGCATGCATGCTTGCGTGTATGTGTTTGCCCATCTGCAAACTTGTGTGAATTGCATAATGTGAAGCACTACAGAAAACGAGAACAATGATGCATCAAATGTAAATTGAGTCGTTATCTCTCTCGGACACTGCTCTTTACTTAGTAAAAGCAAATGGCTTGTACCATTGGCTAACACTAATTCATCATAATATGTATGATAGTCCTACCTCACAAAAGTAACCTTTCAATTAATGGCTCTATGTAATCTGACTTTTAACCCTTTCACCGCCAATGTCGCATTTGATGCACCACAATGGTTTAACACCCACGTCACTAAAAGGCATCAAATCAGGACCTGTTATCCAAAGACCCAATTTTCTTAATTTTGGGAGGTAAGGATATATGCCTAATGTTATGTATGTCACAGAGGAATTCGCAATATTGCAAATATTTCATTTTCACTACCCAGTCAAGCTTCAAGAACCCCCACGTCACGTGTCACATTCCCTCTTATGCTTGGAAGATTTCTTAAGATTTCTTACCAGCTATAAGGAGGGAAAACACGTGAAAAACCATTGATTTTGACACGTGACGTGGTGGGTCTTTAATGCATTTTTTGGCTGAAAAATGGCTGGCCGCGAAAGGTCTAAAAGCGATGACATACCTGTCTCCGACCACTAAACCACACTCGGGGCAGATCATGTCTCCGGCATGGTAGTCCTCCACCAGGGAGGCGTCCGGGTGTTCCGGGCAACGGACATGGGCTGTGCGGCTGAAACAGTAATCAGCAATTAGTCACATCGATAAAAACACAGCTAGTTTTATTTCTACCATATTTTTTTTTTAATGTAATACAGTGGAACCTCTCTTATAAGACCTTCAAAAATCATCCAAAATGAGGTCTTATAAAGGAGGGGTCTTAAAGGGAGGTAATTTTATTTTTCATACTTACATTACAAAGAAGGGCACTGTTTCAGAAAAGTAGGTCTTATTTTGGAGGGAGTCTTAAAAATGGGAGGTCTTATAAGGGAGGTTCCACTGTACAAAAGCGCACCTGATTATAAGGCGCTAAATTTCCACACAAACTTCAGATTTGCGTTTTTATATTTTTTTTTACTATATTATCAGTCACATTAAAAAAATAAGGTGCAGGGGTCTCAGTCTGGGAAGGATTTTTCATCGCCTTATAAGTTATAAATACTATAGTCCGTAAAATACGGTACATCTGGAAAAAAAGAAAAAGAAATTCTAAACACCGACTCAGTGACTGTAAAGTCTGCTTTCCTATCTAGGCGCATGATGCACTCATACAGTGCAGACCTGTTTACCACCTACACAAGTTTTGAGTAGTCTGGATGGCTGAAATGAGTAGTAATTGGTGCAAAATGTGTAGTTTTATTCATGAAACCATCAAACAATGTTAAAACTGAAAATGAGTAATTAGAGCATTTTTTTTTTTTAAATTTTGAAGAGTAGTAGAGGTCCAAACTGAGTAGAATACTACTCGAAAAGAGAATCTTGAGTATTTAAACAGGGCCTGTATTCACGTTGAGATAGCATGAGACTTAGCTTAGCATCATGCTAACTTAGAAGCTCTTCCAAACGTCCTATTAAATCCTATAGGACATTGGAATGGAAAAGCTTCTAAGTTAGGATCATGTTAAGTCTCATGCTATCTCAACGTGAAATACAGGCCCAGGTCTGTACAGTGGAACCTCCCTATTTAAGACCCTCTCTATTAAGACTCCCTCTAATGTGACCCAAAACGTTTAAATTTTCACTGATTTTTGCCCTTCATATCCACACTACTGACCTTTTGTGGGGGCTGATTTGCTATACTTAAACTAAAGGGACACCCTGACAGACGAGTTTTTGCAAGAAACACGTCGAGATCACCAGAAAGTTTTTTCAAGGATCGGAACACTCACTTTGCTCTGGTTTCCTAGAAATCAAACCGTCAAAACGACGATTCCTCAGGAGAGAGAAGCCATTTTGGACAGGGTGGGTGGAGGACACTCACAGTGGTTGAATAAACAGAAATCTGATAGATCTAGATTTTTTTTTCAGTGCCTGTGGAATTTCTGTTTTCACCATATTTTCTCCCATATGTGCCATATTAACCCTTTCATTGCCACTGTCGCCTCTTGGCACCACAATGATTTAACACCCATGTCACTAAAACCAGTAAAAGGCATCAAATGAGGGTCTGGTCAGTGACCTTAATCGATGGCTTGGACATCAAAACGGACTATCTTTAGATAGAGTCCATTGACATATATTATTGAACTTATTACGAAAACTAATAACTTGTATAAAAAAAAGACTGCTGAAATATGAAAACCAAAACCCCCTTTTTAGATGTCTGCAGTCATTGCTTGATAGTGATACATGTTATTAGTTTTTGTAATACATCCAATAATACGTCAATGGACTATCTAAAGATAGTCCGTTTTGACTCCAAGCCATCATAAATATGTTCTTAATTTGTGGAAGTAAGGATAGGCATTATTTTAGGCATGTCAGTATTGTCACAGAGGAATCCTCAGTATTCCAGACAAAAAATATTCTCTACCCAGGTAAGTTTAATGGTAAATTTTCGCTGAGGAATGGCTAGCGTTGAAAGGGTTAATCATATTTCTGTCAAATATGTGTACAAAATATGGTGAAATATTATTATGGGTAAACAGGTCTGACACAGAGAAAGAGAGAGCTTCTTCTTCTTCGCTGTACATGGCCACAATCAACACTTTAGGTTATTTTGCCAGGGAAACGGGAGGTTCTACCACTTATGCCGGAAGAAAAGGCTCAAAGCCTGAGAAGAAACTGAAAAGTTAGGCCTTAGACAGAAGAGGGACAGATAAAAAGATAAAGGATTAAGTGCTTGCACTGGGTTAAGACCATTAAACCCCCCAGTTCAGCCGGGGAAGGAACAGGCCCCACTTCCAGCAACAAGCAAAAGCAGAAGAGAGAGGGGGGGGGGTAAAAAAAACAGAAAAAAAAGGGAAAAAAAAGGAGAAGAGTTTGGGTTGCTAGCCCAATGACCCCTGAGTGGGGCAATCAGGCATGACGGGTGCAGCAGGCGGGTGTCCATTCAGGTGCTTCCAGACTCTGGCTGCGAAAGTCTCTGGAGTTCTGGCCTCCACTGCTGAGGTAGGCAGGTCATTCCACTCCCTGATTGTCCGGGGAAAGAAGGAACTTTGGCGATACTGGGTCCGACACTGGGGGATGAGGAGCTGCTGCGAGTGACCTCTTCGTTGCCGCTCTGGCTGAGGCATGAGCTTGCTCCTGTCAACACTCACCATGCCATTGAGTATTTTGAAGAGCATGGTGAGTCTGGTGGTCTGTCAGCATTGCTGCATGCAGTGAGTTCCATCCATCTCTGGAGCATGTCGGTGACACTGGCTGAGAGAGAGAGAGAGAGAGACGAGAGAGAGAGAGAGAGAGAGATGAGAGAGACGGAGAGAGAGAGAGAGAGAGAGAGAGAGAGAGAGAGAGACCCGACTGACTGGGTCATCACAGAGTAGTTTTGGGGGGGGTTTGTTGCTTTTTATGCCCGACTTCGGACCTCAACCGCATATAAAGTTAGTATCATAAAATCAAACTGATGATTGTGGATACTCAACGGGAGAAGGAAGTGAGGGAGAGAGAGAGAGAGAGAGAGAGGGAGAGAGAGAGAGAGAGAGAGAGAGAGAGAGAGAGAGAGAGAGAGAGAGAGAGAATCTTCGGTGACCGGTCAGATCGGCATCGTGTCATTTCGGCCCCGCTCTTTGGGGTCGTTTCGGCCTCGCCCTATGAGTCAAATCGGCCTCGTTTCCGTCCAACTCATCCTCCATTTCCGACCAACTCGTCCTCAACATAATTGGGTTTTTTGTGTTTCTCTTTTGTGTATCTCTCTCTCTCTCTCTATCTGTGTCTTAGTCCTCTCTGTCAATAGACATCAGTTGTTTTTTGGCTCACTCGTGTTAACGAAGTGAGTCTATGCTCTCACACACATGATTGGCTGTGTGTGTGTATATATGTGTGTGTGTGCGCACGCACGCGTTGCGCGTGTGTGTCACTGTGTGTGTGTGTGTCTCAGTCTCTCACTCTGTCTCAGTTGATCTTTATCTCTCTGCTTTCCTGTCTCTAGCTCTCTCTTAGCAAGTGTGTGTGTGTCTGGGTGTTTTGTTTCTCTGTGTTACTGTTTGTGTGTGTTTCTCTGTCTGTGGGTGCATATCTGTATCTATGTGTCTGTATATTAGTGTTTGAGGATGCAAACGACTCCATTCACACAACAGTATAAAATCTCAACATCACATTAACCATTATTATCGCCAATAACTATCATTGACACGGATAGAGCCATGTGCACGTTTTTCCTATTCCTAAGCAGACGAGTGAACCCGAGGACGAAATGACCTGCAGGGCTTGAGGCCGAGTTGACATTGCACCCTGAAGGCCCGACCTGGTTAAAAGGCCGAGTTGACTGTGTCGCATTTTTCGAATCTTCCCCCAATACTTCCCCATAATATCTCATCAGTTCACTTTCTAGTAATTCTATAGTATCCTTGCTTGAACTTTTTTTTTTTTTTTTTCTTTTTTTTTTTTTGGGGGTGGGGGGGGGCAAAAGACACGATAAGGCGTAAAGCCATGCGATATTCACATTTATCCAACTCCAAGAAGAGATAAACTTTATGAAAGAAGCTAAACTTAAGACAGGTAATTAAGTTACTTTTACTAGTTTTAGAGCTTCTTTAGAACTGTCAAAGAAAATGCATCTCCTTTTAGAGTCTCATCGTGTCGATCGACATCGTTGATTTCATTATTCATTTTTGATTATTGATTCAACTGATGGTGCTTGTAGACAATCCTTGTCTACTACGACGTACGTCGCACTTAATGCCCACGAACGATCTACACAAAACTCATGTTATATTATAGATTTTGTAGAAAGAGCTCGTTCTTCTTCTTCTTTTCCTTAGGCAGCCAACTTCAACACGCTTTAACCATCCACCTTCGTCGTGTCGAAGATTATCTTATCAATTAGAGTTCATAAGCAAAAAGGCCATCCGTCGCCCCCTTTTCCCTCCCTTCAACAAAGAAAGGCTTCCCGGGCTCCTCACCTACGACTTGTAGACGCCATTGCTTTCGATTGACTGAACAACAACAGTTGGTTCTGGGTAATTTAACACTTTCGGTCAGATCCATTTCCACAAGCAAGGGGAGAGTGGTTTACAGTTTCACACACGTGATAGAAACGTCACACCATTTAACAAAATAGAGAGAGAGATTTGATACATATTAAAATTAAAAAAGAGAATATCACATTGCGAGATTGGCTTATACTTGTTATATTTGTGTCAATGTTTAAAAAGGAAATGTAAATCCCTACCATGTAATGAATTAGTCCATCTCCGTTTCCGTTTCCGGTGGGCTCTATTTTTAGTCACGTGCGGGATTTTCTCCTCTTCTATTAATAGATCAAAGCTTCGAAAATAAGATCGACAACCGTGATTTTTCTTGAAAAGCTTTCATATTGAATTAACTCCCCGAAACTACTCGTCAAAAGACAAAATTAACTTTTTTGAGTCATAATTATTGATGACCATAATATAGTTTTCACTGTATTATTCGACTAGTAACTTGCAAAATGGTCAGATTTTAAAAAAATGTTTTGTGTTTCCTTCTCATGAGACTGGATGTACAATAGGAATTGTTTGGAAATAATTAAGGGGAGTAATTTCATGGTGTGATGGAGTGATCTTGCCTAATTCAATCGGTTCAAACATGGGAAAGTTATTTCTACCAACTATGCATATATTGTCGTATTTTAAATCCTTTCTGATCCTTATCTGTCTTTTTCTTTAGTTGAATTTGGGCTTTTAAATTGTACACAGCCATCAAAATATTCTCACTGTTTATGGTTTTGAACTCCACCACACACAGCTTTCTTGAAACTCCGATTCACCCAGATCACATTGCCTTGCATTTAAGGAATTTTCAATATGTCCCATATGTGCCCTGCCCGTGTCCGAGAGGACGTAAAACACTATATTTCATTCAGGTATTTTCAATAAAAATTGCCACTCCTCTGTGGGGGTTCTCATTTCTAAAAAGACTGTAACCATCTATCTGTAAAGCTAAGTCGACCGTAGGGGTGAGTTACAATGTCCAATGTTAACACCACACAAAAACACACACACACACACACCGCCGTCGCGCGCACACACACACACACACACACACACACACACACCACACCCACACACACACACACGCAACCGCACGCACGCACGCAGCGCACGCACACACACACACACGCACGCACCACACGCACACTCACACTGCACCGCTCACGCACACACGCTCACACACACACACACACACCCACACACATACACACTATTGTGACCTTTTAACGATGAAAAAACACACACACACACACACACAGCACACACAACCACACACACCACACACACACGCACACACCACGCACAATGCACGCACGCACTCGCACTCGCTCACACACACACACACACACACAGACACACACACACACACCACACACACCACCACACACAGCAGTGAGGTAAAATAAAAGTGCTATGATCATCTTTTCCATACAAATGTTGAAATCTGTTGTAGGCCTACTCGATTATTTTATCTTCTTGGAAAAGCAATTATTAGGCCCATTAGAAACTTAGCCGTGTTTATTTTAAAGCTTTTACATAAGGCATTATGATGTGCGTGCCAATAGGCCTATATTTTGTCTATTTTTCTATCTTTATCACTCCATTGTAATATTGAACTATTCATTGACTCCTCTCTCTCTCTCTCTCTCTCTCTCTCTCTCTCTCTCTCTCATCTCTCTCTCTCTCTCTCTCTCTCCTCTCTCTCTCCAGTTATAGGGGAAGACGGGGTAAAAAGCGCATGGGCGGGTAAGAAGCCCACCCCAATTATCTCATGAAATGAAGCAAATTGTCAGTCTCATTTTGCCCATGAGACGAGCGTTAATGTCTAGCATTCGTCTCATGGGCAAATTTGACTGAAATTTTCTTTATTTCATGAGATAATTCGCATGGGCTTCTTACCCGCCCATGCGCTTTTTACCCCGTCTTCCCCTACAGCACAAAATATGATAGACATCCATCCTTGTTTAATTTAACCCTTTCATCGCCACTGTCGCCTCTTGGCACCACAATGATTTAACACCCATGTCACTAAAAGGCATCAAATGAGGTCTGATATCCAGTGACCTTATGTTTCTAACTTTGGGAGGTAAGGAAAGGCCCTATTTCATGCATGTCATAATAGAGGAATCCCCAATATTGCAGACAAAATCTTTTCTCTACCCCTGGGTAGTTTAACTCTTTCGTTCCTGAGAACCGCTTTTGAGGTTGAATGGGAGTAACTGCAGATTCCTAGCTTTATAGAGCTCTCTATCTCCCTATTCCTGGGTTTCCATGAGAGTAAAACTGTATAAAGGGGTGTTATGTTATTGTGAATATGCGGCATGTTTTCAGCAGCCTGTTTCTCTTTCATAAGCCGCAATACTTGGGAAAAAAAACCTCATTGCATTACAATTATAGGTAATAACCGTTGCATCATGTTGCATGATATTACGAGCAAAAGAGGCCCGTAGGAATCAATGGGATAAACTTCATCAGCAGCTAAAGAGGTTCTCAGGAATGAACAGTAGTTGAAACTTCTCTAAATACAGAAACCAAAGAGTTAATGGTAAATTTTGGCTGATGAAATGGCTAGCGTTGAAAAGGGTTAAGCCGTTTGCGATCTACTGGGGCAAGACCCCACATTTGTCTACTGGGGCCTTGTCTACTGTAACCTGCTTTTTAATTAACTTATAAAACTATTAATGGCTCATCAGCAGCCCAGCCGATATTATACCGGTACAACTTCCGGTACGTCGAAAACATACCGGTATAATTCGGTACGGAAATGCTTACTGGTACCCAGCTCTATTGGTCATCAGTCCACACACACACGCACACGCACGCACGAACGCACACGCACACTCACACGCACAACACACACACACACACACCACACACACACACACCACACACATAGGCATACGGCAATACGGACAGACAGACAGACATACAGACAAATATTAATCCCACTTCGATCTCAGGAAAACAAAGAAAGAACCCTTTTACCATTTGACAGAAAAATCCCACTGGCCCGCCTCTTTTCAATCTGTTGGCTGTAATTGACACTTGCATGATTCCCACGTGCAACGCATAAAATATCACACGCCACAGACGATTGGTTAACAAGACAATGACAGACGGCTTGGCAGCCCAATCAAATTCGTGGTAGCATATTTTGGTATCTTTGCTTTCTTCCCCATTGCAGCAAAAATGGTAACACAGTACATGATTGTTTGCTTAAAACTACGCTTTTTATTTGGAGAGAAAAAAAGGAGAAAACTTTGTTAGTGCCTGAAAGTTGTGTACTTCACATGGTGGTGTGTCAGGAAACTGCTTTGTGAGGCGAAATGAACGGCGACGAGAAGAAGAAGAAGAAAACGATGAATCATTGAATGAGCCGTCTCGAATCGTTGACCGGCGCAGACGACAGTTACCGAGTTACGTTTGCTCCATGTTGTCACATAAGCCCATCTCTTGGCAGAGGCAGGTAAGTGACAAGTTACAAGTTATTCCAGCTCTCCGACACGGCAAGTTGTGGTTAAAACAACCCTCGATGCCCTCAGCCCCCCCCCCCCCTCCCTCTCTCTCTCTCTCTCTCTCTCTCTCTGTTGAAATTTTCCTTTGATTTTTTGTTATTTTATTATTATTTCCCCAGGCTGGGTGGAAGAAAAGCTGTAATTGCTTATATTTCGCTTTCGTTTTCGTTTTCTCTCTCCACCAATCAAATTTTTCCATTAAAAATATTCATCAAGAAGCAGCATTCTTGAATGATTCTTGTTTTTCGGCTAAAATGTTTTTTTTTTTAACTTTGCACAACCTCTCCCCAAAGATATCTAAAAGGGTAAGATGGACTACTTAAGAGCTCGGCGAACCCGGGCTGATAGAGTTATCGTTAGTGCGGACACTATATACACTATTTCACAGTGGAGGCTTTTCTCCAAAAACTCAGACTGGAACTTGAACGGAGAATTCAACTGGCCTAGCGCCGTGTAAAATGCGTCCTGTTTCAAAGGGACATAACCAGTGTTTCTGTCCTCACTGCTCATATTGGGAAAATAGACCGGATGCTTATCTTCCCCTTGGAATATCTTTGCTCTCCCCCCCCCTATCCCCCCGGACTTTGAGATTGAGAATCGCAAAGACGCGGGGAAGTCCAAACTACAACTTTGCCAACGCTGATTATTCTCATCGCTGGTGATTTTTCACCTTTTTAATTGTGTATATTGTCGACAAAAATTGAAGGATAATTTAGTTCGTTTTTTTGTTAGTTTTTGTCACTGAATTTTATGTCAGACTTGGGGCATTGAGGCATAGATGCAGATCAACACCCTTTCCATTTCTTGGTTCTTTTTTTGTGTGTGTTTTTTTCCAGTCTTGCCTTTCTTACTGCAGATTGAGCCACTCCGGTTTTTTTTTTTAATTGGGACGTTAACTTTCCATGCCGCGTTAGAAAAAAAAAACAATAAAAATATAAAGGACAAGCCTATAGAACGCAATGAATGAGAAATTGAAGCAGGGGGCGTTAATCTGCACCTTTACCCGACAATTAGCCTTGGAATTTTTTCTAAGGCGGAGGCTCTGGGTTACGGGTCCGGTATCTCCCATTCTCCAGGCTACTGGGTACGGACTGCGCTTAATCCCGGGACTCATAAATTGTGCGCAAATGTCTGTCAACAACTACTAACATTAACTCCTGACATGTTCCCTAACACTATCCCTAACCACTATTCCTTACCAAGATGCGTTAAATAATACGAAATAAGGAACATGCATTTGTTGACGAAAATTTCGACTAGGGAGAGTTACTATCCCTGAGCATGGTCTGATTGTTGCAGCAACGCCGTACCCGTAGCCACTGTATTATGATTATTATCATTCATTATTGGAGAGCATTGCACGTGTGTTGCGCTAGGCTGGGCAAAATGTTTCTTTTGCTATCGCCACCGAACTTGTTTCATTGAAAGTGTTCACTAGGTAGCAACATTGTCATAGAGGTATCGAGTTCTCTATCACCACTCTTTATCATCATCATCATGTCATGTGGCATCATCATCATCATCATCAATACAGATCATCAAGTCACTCTTTAAGTATCAGAAAGACACTCATCATGTATCATCATCATTCATCAGCAGCAGCCACACGCAGCATTATCATCGTCATCATTAATCAATTCTGTATCTCATCATCACCAGCACAATCATCTCCAAAAGATCATCACCGGGACTATTTAATTTTTTATCGTGAAAGACAATCAGCATGATGTTCATCCTCATCATCATCATCATCATTATCATCATCATCATTATCATCATCATCATCATCACCATCATCAACATCATACATTATCATCATCATTATCATCATTCTTTATCATCATTATCATCATCATCCTTCTCCAAATAACCCACAATGCTGGCTCTTTACCTTTAGTATCATCAGAAAGAACCATCATCAAGTCCTTTATAACATTATCACCATGCATGCTCATCATCATAATCATCATCATCGCCATCCTTAATAACAACAAAATTCATTACTGCTCTTTACCTTCATTATCATCAGAAAGACCATCATCAGTCTTTATATCATCATCATCATCATCAAAAAGATGATCTGCCACTCTTTGATTATCAGAAATATCATGAATCAATTCTTTATCATCATCAACATTCTTTAATTAACAGAAGAAGACGAGTCATCATTTGTTATCATCAGATCATCATCATCATCATTTATTATCATCATCTCCATCAAAAGATGATCGCCACTCTTGATTATCAGAAATATTCATCATCTTTATCATCATGCATCATAAAGGTCCTAAGCCACTTAATCATCGATTATTATCATAAACAATCATCATCATCTTTCTTCTTCCTCGTCATACATCATCTTCTTCGTCCGTCGTCATCATCATCATCATCAACATCAACAAAGAATCATCGCCGCTCTTTAATGATCAGAAAGACAATCATTCTTCGGGATCATCGTTCGTCATCATCGATCCTTAATTAAAAAAAATCAGCACCGCTCTTTACCTTCATCAAAATACCATCTCTTATTGATCATCTTCATTATCATCATCATCGTTGTCATCTTCTAAGCTCTTGTCATTATCGTCATTGTAATCATCATCGTCATTAACCCCTTGACTGCCACCAACGTATTACGTACTGACCTGATGACATCACTGATTGACGTCATCAGATGAAGAGGAATAACTCTGATATGCTGGCTTTTGCTCGAACACAGTCAAGAGAGTTATATCCCCAGACCATTTTGCCAGATTGGCTCTCTCAGTTGTCTTTTTCATGGCATGATTTCGCCCAATGAGTTTTTTCTTTAATTTCTCTGGCAGTCAAGGGGTTAAGAAATAAATAAATATTGTTCGTCTTAAACCTTGTTACCATTCTTTAGCGCTATCATTAAAGGTCATCAACCTCATCAACATCAGAATCAGACATTTGTTTTACGGCCTCCGACCGGCTTAGTGCTTAGAGGCACGTATGGGACATCTGTTAGGATGAAGATGGGGGGAGAAAAAGAATGGAGAAGGGGCACCAAGAATGAAGGGATTAATAATGATGAGGTATGTTTTTTTATTAGGATATGGACCTAGTCAACATAATCATTATCAGAGAATGTGCAAAACAACCTGGACAATCTTGAATTGGGCGCTCATTTTACCAATTTCAAAATCTTAAACTTACAGGTAATGCATGTTTCCATTTAATACAAATGGACGAAAATCTATGATTTGTGTCTGGTTTTAACCGAATACGTCAGTACAAATTACAATTAAGCGGGATTTCAAGAAAATAAACAAAAAATAATGAATTTCGGCAAGGGAGTTAAGCAGTAACGATAACTCTACGAGAACAAAAATTCGTTTGCTACCATTGTTACACAGTGCTACGTTATCGTTAACAATATCATCACCCTTTAATCATAGATCATCGTCGTCATCGAAAATATCATCACCCACACTTTATGATAATCGGGATACGACTATTACTTTTACCATCAACAAGATAATCAGGCACTAGGTCGCTTGTAGTTCAATATCTCCCTTCTCTTTCTTTTAAAAAGAATTACGGCAATTCCTTGCGTATCCGTAAATTTCAAAATGTTTTTATGCACACACATGTGCGCAAATACTCAAAGGTAAGAATCATCCCCCCCACCGCCCGCCCGTTATTTTACATACGCTTTATTGCACACGCGTGCGCGCGCGCACGCACGCACGCACGCACGCACGCACGTGCAGAAATGTTTTCACTGGTAAGTGTTTCCATTAACATGCACAAATTAACTGGCAGAGCTCTAAACAAACACATCGGTCCCAGGGGTAGGCAGTGGTTGGGTCGGCATCATGCTGGGTACCGCTGAACGGTCCTTGTCTGGCCGGTTGTCTGGCTGTCTACCCATAAATGTTGTGACTTGTGATTTGTGACTGAAATTCATATGCAATGTAGTAAGCACGTGCACACGCTTGATGCATCAGTGTTTATTGTAAAAGAAATCGTCAGTATTCTGTTGTTTTTATTGTCATTGGAACTCTTGTGTAACATTTTCAGAAAGATCGGCTCCATTCTTTATCATTATCAAAATAAATCATCAGCATTCTGTTTTTATTAGTTATTGGCATTGTGTAACATTTTCAGAAAGATCGGCTCCATTCTCTATCATTATCAAAATAAATTATCAGTATTCTGTTGTTATTATTAGTTATTGGCATTGTGTAACATTTTCAGAAAGATCGGCTCCATTCTCTATCATTATCAAAATAAATCATCAGTATTCTGTTGTTATTATTAGTTATTGGCACACTGTAACATTTTCAGAAAGATCGGCTCCTTTCTCTATCATTATCGCAATCATAAAGATTTGTTGCCACTCCCCATTATTGTATCATAAATCATCATTAT
This sequence comes from Phymorhynchus buccinoides, assembly GCA_017654935.2. NCBI lineage: Eukaryota > Metazoa > Mollusca > Gastropoda > Neogastropoda > Raphitomidae > Phymorhynchus > Phymorhynchus buccinoides. The sequence continues at coordinate 7,803,905 of CM065705.1, read as the reverse complement.
CATCATCATCATTGTCCATCAATATCATCATAGTCGTCATCTTCATCCTAGATCATGTCATCTTCATCAGATCACCTTCATTAATCATCTTCATGATCATCGTCATCGTCGTCGTCATCATCATCATTAAAGACATCATCCTCATCAACAACTACTTCAGAAATCACGGTTTTTCATCATTTTTTCATCATTAAAGGAAACGTCATCACCACTCATCATCATCATCATCATCATCATCAGAATAATTATCACACTCGTGGTTATTATCTTTGAAAGATAATCACCCCTCAAAGTTCATCACCTCTCTAAATCATCATCATCGTCATCATCATCATCATCATCGTCATCATCATCATCATTATCATTATCCACCGGTGCATCATCATCATCATCATCATCATCATCATCATCAAAATAATCATCAGCACTCGTGATCATTATTTTAAAAAGATAATCACCCCTCAGTCATAGTTCATCGCCGCTGTATCATCATCATCATCATCATCATCATCATCATCATCGAACATATCACCCTCTCTTTATGATCATGATCAGAATATGACTTCCACTCTTCATCAACAATAAAAAATAATTCAACCAGGTTGCGAGTAGTTCACCCCCCTCGCTCGCCTCCTCTCCAACATTATCTCCTGTTACAAATCTTAGTTCACACCCCTCGCTCGCCTCCTCTCCAGCATTATCTCCTGTTACAAATCTTAGTTCACACCCCTCGCTCGCCTCCTCTCCAACATTATCTCCTGCTACAAATCTTAGTTCACACCCCTCGCTCGCCTCCTCTCCAACATTATCTCCTGCTACAAATCTTAGTTCACACCCCTCGCTCGCCTCCTCTCCAACATTATCTCCTGTTACAAATCTTAGTTCACACCCCTCGCTCGCCTCCTCTCCAACATTATCTCCTGTTACAAATCTTAGTTCACACCCCTCGCTCGCCTCCTCTCCAACATTATCTCCTGTTACAAATCTTAGTTCACACCCCTCGCTCGCCTCCTCTCCAACATTATCTCCTGTTACAAATCTTAGTTCACACCCCTCGCTCGCCTCCTCTCCAACATTATCTCCTGTTACAAATCTTAGTTCACACCCCTCGCTCGCCTCCTCTCCAACATTATCTCCTGTTACAAATCCTAGTTCACACCCCTCGCTCGCCTCCTCTCCAACATTATCTCCTGTTACAAATCCTAGTTCACACCCCTCGCTCGCCTCCTCTCCAGCATTATCTCCTGCTACAAATCTTAGTCGTCGCGTATTCGCAAACTTCCGAATCAAATATTCAAAGGTAAGTATTCCCCCACCCCTCCATTATTTTACTGGAGACACACACATACTTGTACAGAAATATTTCAGATGTGAAATACTTGCACAGACATATTTCAGATATGAGTATTCCCCCCAGCGCAGACATATTTCAGATGTGAGTATTCCCCCCAACACACATACTTGTACATAAATATTTCAGATGTGAGTATTCCCCCAAACACTACTTGTACAGAAATATTTCAGATGTGAGTATTCCCCCAAACATACTTGTTTAGAAATATTTCGCAGGTATTTTCCCCAACATACACAAATCAACGGACAGAGCTCTAACTTTCTTCTCAGTCTTCTTGTCCTTTTCGTTCGATCGCTCAGACAGTTTCCTGTCAGCTATGAGCGCATATGCGTCATGCTGCCGTTATATATGCGCCTAAGTAGAGCTCTAAACAAACCCATCGGTCCCAGGGGTAGGCAGTGGTTGGGTCCGGCATCATGCTGGGTACCGCTGAACGGTCCTTGTCTGGCCGGTTGTCTGGCTGTCTACCCATCAAATTCTAAAATCCAAGTACTTTGTCCTTGTTACAGTCTATTTTGTTTATGCAACTATATAAAACATTAACACAATAAAAGACGAAGACATTATGCATAGCAAAAATAACATTTAAAGCAATGATAATGATCACACCACACACACGCGCACGCGCGGGCAACCAGGCAAACAACCAAGTCTTCAATCCAAGTCCTGAAATTTTTGTTGAGTGGGAACTGGGAAGGGGTGTCGGATTTGCCAAGAAAAAAAACTTCCACCAGAACTTTATACTCGTAAGCACAGGCACATTACTAATACTGTCTTCATCTTCGTCCCCTCTGTTAATGCCATCATCAAAAAGTTAATATTCATTTATGAGTATTATCAGAAAAATCATCACCAAACTTTATCATTACCGGAATAACTGTATCATGATCTCTAAACAAACACATCCGTCCCAGGGTAGGCAGTGGTTGGATCGGCATCATGCTGGGTACCGCTGAACGGTCCTTGTCTGGCCGGTTGTCTGGCTGTCTACCCACCAAACACACACACACACACACACTCTCTCTCTCTCTCTCACTCTCTCTCTCTCTCTCTCTCTCTCTCCTCTGCTCTCTCTCTCTCTCTCTCGCTCGCTAAAATCTTTATCTTTATTTTTTAAAAAAAAAAAAAAGGTGTTTCAGTGTTTCTCTCTCTCTCTCTCTCTCTCTCTCGAAATCTCGGGGGGCTCTCTCTCTCTCTCTCTCTCTTTTAACTGAGTCTAGCCTAGCCCCCAACCTGCTGCTAACCGGTCACCCTGTCCCTTTGCCCTTTTCCCAGCAAGGCAGAGGAGAATGTTGCTGTCCAGTCAAATGTTTCAAATGAGAACATTGGGGGTGGGGGATGGGGGATGTAAACTGCAGCTTTACTGGGGCTCTTTTTAACTAGTATTGTGATACATGGCTATTGTGAAATTAGAGCATCCAACGCTAGAAATGTCATTTAAGATATTTTTCAGCTCTGTGGTCTCTTGGTTTTGTTACATCTCTATGGTCCCTTAGCTCTATGCTCTCTTATCTCTATGGTCCCTTAGCTCTATGGTCCCTTAGCTCTATGCTCTCTTATCTCTATGGTCCCTTAGCTCTATGCTCTCTTATCTCTATGGTCCCTTAGCTCTATGCCTTCTTATCTCTATGGTCCCTTAGCTCTATGCTCTCTTATCTCTATGGTCCCTTAGCTCTATGCTCTCTTATCTCTATGTTCCCTTAACTCTTCTGTTTATTCAGATCTGTGTCCCTGGCTCTATGTTCCGTGGCCCCTTAGCTCTATGTTCTGTGGTCCTTTAGCTCTATGCTCTCTTATCTCTATGTTCCCTTAACTCTTCTGTTTATTCAGATGTTTCCCTGGCTCTATGTTCCGTGGCCCCTTAGCTCTATGTTCAACCAGCTCTATGTTCCGTGGCCCCTTAGCTCTAAGTTCAACCAGCTCTATGTTCCGTGGCCCCTTAGCTCTATGTTCAACCAGCTCTATGTTCAACCAGCTCTATGTTCCGTGGCCGCTTAGCTCTATGTTCAACCAGCTCTATGTTCAACCAGCTCTATGTTCCGTGGCCTCTTAGCTCTATGTTCCACCAGCTCTATGTTCAACCAGCTCTATGTTCCGTGGCCCCTTAGCTCTATGTTCAACCAGCTCTATGTTCAACCAGCTCTATGTTCAACCAGCTCTATGTTCAACCAGCTCTATGTTCCGTGTTCAACCAGCTCTATGTTCAACCAGCTCTATGTTCCGTGGCCCCTTAGCTCTAAGTTCAACCAGCTCTATGTTCCGTGGCCCCTTAGCTCTATGTTCAACCAGCTCTATGTTCCGTGGCCTCTTAGCTCTATGTTCAACCAGTTCAACCAGCTCTATGTTCCGTGGCCCCTTAGCTCTATGTTCAACCAGCTCTATGTTCAACCAGCTCTATGTTCAACCAGCTCTATGTTCAACCAGCTCTATGTTCAACCAGCTCTATGTTCAACCAGCTCTGTGTTCAACCAGCTCTGTGTTCAACCAGCTCTGTGTTCAACCAGCTCTATGTTCCGTGGCCCCTTAGCTCTAAGTTCAACCAGCTCTATGTTCAACCAGCTCTATGTTCAACCAGCTCTATGTTCAACCAGCTCTATGTTCAACCAGCTCTATGTTCCACTGGACCTATCACAGCTGTCGCGTTGCACACAAAGTTGAGCTGTTTAGTTAAATGATTGAATCTAGAAATCTTAGATAAAAACTTAACCAAGCATTTCTTCGTAGAATTGTTAGTAGGCTATATTTCTTCCATCAGATTTATGGTTAAAAAAACCCACCTGTTTTCGTTGAATAGTACCATGCAACTTATTTAGTTAAAAAAAAATGTTCTTAAATAATAATCGTAAATGTAAATAAAATTGCCCGTGAGTGAAAATCTAGCAATGTCCCTAGAATATAAGTAATATTTAGTCACATACTACAACATATTCTTCACTGTTATTTAATGAAAAGAAAAGTTTCTTATGGGAAACCAAAGCTGGCTTGAAAAAAGTTTCTGAAAATATAGATGAACTAAAAGTCCCTCCAGGAACAGCTGTGGTATGGGGGTTTTCTGACTATGTGGTCTGTGAGCTATATGCTCATTCAGCTCTATGTTTTGGCTCTATCTTCTAGCTATGTGGTCTGTTAGCTCTATGTTCATGAAGCTCTTTGTTCCTTTGGCTCTATGATCTCCAGGCACCATACACACACATCTCTTTGCTCTAAGTCTATGTTTCAACATATATATGATCCCTTGGCTGTCTTCTTGCTGGGTTAGAGAGAGACACAGAGAGAGAGAGAGAGAGAGAGAGAGAGAGAGAGAGAGAGAGAGAGAACGAGAGACGGACGGACGGACGAACGGACGGACGGACGGACGGACGGACGGACGGACGGACGGACTGACGGACGGACGGACGGACGGGACGGACGGACGGACAGACGGACGGACGTGACGGACAGACTGGACAAGACGGAGAGAGGGATAAGAGAGGAGACAGACGGACAGATAAAAAGAAACGGACAGACGGACAGATACAGACGGACGGACTACAGGACGGACAGACAGATAGAGAGAGAGACAAGGAGCGAGGTGGGAGGGAGGGAGAGAGAGAGAACAACGAACGATTAACAATATGTTTATTGTTTATAGGCCACTGGCCCTTAGAAAAGCCAACGTCACACATTAACATGCATATAGAGAATGTACTGGCCACATTCAAAGAGAGAGAGAGAGAGAGAGAGAGAGAGAGAGATGAGAGAGAGAGACGAGAGAGAGAGAGAGAGAGAGACGGACGGACGGAAGGACAGACAGATAGAGAGAGACAAGGAGCGAGGGAGGGAGGGAGAACAATGAACGATTAACAATAATTATTATTATGTTTATTGTTTATAGGCCACTGGCCCTTAGAAAAGCCAAAGTCATACATTAACATGCATATAAATACAGAAAGTACTGGCATATTCAAAGAGAGAGAGAGAGAGAGAGAGAGACAGAGGAGAGAGAGAGAGAGCAGAGAGACAGACAGAACAGACAGACAGACAGACAAAGATAGACGGAGGGGGGGAGAGTGTGTGAGGTGTGCGCGTGCGTGCACATTCATGCATATACGCGTGTGCGTGAGTTGTGTTGTAATTTTGAGCAATCTCTTTATTTGTTTCATGTGATGAACTGGAGCGAACCAGTGCAGCAATCCCTGAGGAGAGGTGGCGAAGGACTGGGGGGACCCACAATGGAACAGCCTGCTTCTTGAACACTCTTCTCAGCCCCAGTAGATTCAGCCTGGTTCTCCAAGGAAGACACAGTAATACCCTGACCTCATTTCACTGCAAGATTCCTGTCTTCGGTCATCTTCATAAAGCGGTGAATTCGTTTGACTGAATTGTGTTCACAATGCACCTCTCTCCATTTTAGACTATGTAGTCTACTTACCCTGCAACTACTGAACAAGAATGGTTGTACGGAGCTTTCACATACTACATGTTGGATGTTATGGTTGTCAACTACTGAACAAGAGAGAAGGTACAGCTTCCACATACTCATGTTGAATGTTATCTTCTGTTGTCTGGCCTGCATGTCGACTACTGAACAAGAGGGAAGGTACGGAGCTTCCACATACTACATGTTGAATGTCATCTTCTGTTGTCTGGCCTGCATGTCAACTACTGAACAAGAGGGAAGGTACGGAGCTTCCACATACTACATGTTGAATGTTATCTTCTGTTGTCTGGCCTGCATGTCAACTACTGAACAAGAGAGAAGGTACGGAGCTTCCACATACTACATGTTGGATGTTATCTTCTGTTGTCTGGCCTCGGCATGTCAACTACTGAACAAGAGGGAAGGTACGGAGCTTCCACATACTACATGTTGGATGTTATCTTCTGTTGTCTGGCCTGCATGTCAACTACTGAACAAGAGAGAAGGTACGGAGCTTCCACATACTACATGTTGGATGTTATCTTCTGTTGTCTGGCCTGCATGTCAACTACTGAACAAGAGGGAAGGTACGGAGCTTCCACATACTACATGTTGAATGTTATCTTCTGTTGTCTGGCCTGCATGTCAACTACTGAACAAGAGGGAAGGTACGGATCTTCCACATACTACATGTTGAATGTTATCTTCTGTTGTCTGGCCTGCATGTCTACTACTGAACAAGAGGGAAGGTACGGAGCTTCCACATACTACATGTTGAATGTTATCTTCTGTTGTCTGGCCTGCATGTCTACTACTGAACAAGAGGGAAGGTACGGAGCTTCCACATACTACATGTTGGATGTTATCTTCTGTTGTCTGGCCTGCATGTCTACTACTGAACAAGAGGGAAGGTACGGAGCTTCCACATACTACATGTTGAATGTTATCTTCTGTTGTCTGGCCTGCATGTCAACTACTGAACAAGAGGGAAGGTACGGAGCTTCCACATACTACATGTTGAATGTTATCTTCTGTTGTCTGGCCTGCATGTCTACTACTGAACAAGAGGGAAGGTACGGAGCTTCCACATACTACATGTTGAATGTTATCTTCTGTTGTCTGGCCTGCATGTCAACTACTGAACAAGAGGGAAGGTACGGAGCTTCCACATACTACATGTTGAATGTTATCTTCTGTTGTCTGGCCTGCATGTCCCCCCCAAAGAATGAACAGGAAAAAACTACGGACTTCCACATACTACAATGTTGAATGTTATCTTCTGTTGTCTGGCCTGCATGTCAACTACTGAAAGAGGGAAGGTACGGAGCTTCCACATACTACATGTTGAATGTTATCTTCTGTTGTCTGGCCTGCATGTCAACTACTGAACAAGAGGGAAGGTACGGAGCTTCCACATACTACATGTTGAATGTTATCTTCTGTTGTCTGGCCTGCATGTCAACTACTGAACAAGAGGGAAGGTACGGAGCTTCCACATACTACATGTTGAATGTTATCTTCTGTTGTCTGGCCTGCATGTCAACTACTGAACAAGAGGGAAGGTACGGAGCTTCCACATACTACATGTTGGATGTTATCTTCTGTTGTCTGGCCTGCATGTCTACTACTGAACAAGAGGGAAGGTACGGAGCTTCCACATACTACATGTTGAATGTTATCTTCTGTTGTCTGGCCTGCATGTCGACTACTGAACAAGAGGGAAGGTACGGAGCTTCCACATACTACATGTTGGATGTTATCTTCTGTTGTCTGGCCTGCATGTCTACTACTGAACAAGAGGGAAGGTACGGAGCTTCCACATACTACATGTTGAATGTTATCTTCTGTTGTCTGGCCTGCATGTCAACTACTGAACAAGAGGGAAGGTACGGAGCTTCCACATACTACATGTTGAATGCTATCTTCTGTTGTCTGGCCTGCATGTCAACTACAGAACAAGAGGGAAGGTACGGAGCTTCCACATACTACATGTTGAATGCTATCTTCTGTTGTCTGGCCTGCATGTCAACTACTGAACAAGAGGGAAGGTACGGAGCTTCCACATACTACATGTTGAATGTTATCTTCTGTTGTCTGGCCTGCATGTCAACTACTGAACAAGAGGGAAGGTACGGAGCTTCCACATACTACATGTTGAATGCTATCTTCTGTTGTCTGGCCTGCATGTCAACTACTGAACAAGAGGGAAGGTACGGAGCTTCCACATACTACATGTTGAATGTTATCTTGGCTATATTCACATTTATGGGCAATATTAACATTTCTTCCCCTCAACCCAAAACGGTACAAGTGCAGTTGTAGTGCACGCGCACTATAACTTCACTTGCGACAAGTGCAGTTGTAGTGCACGCGCACTATAACTTCACTTGCGCTCCAAGTGTCAAGTGTACTATCCGGGACAGAAAATATTGGTGAATTTTTTTGACGGAAAAAGTGATATTTTCATTCTTCAAATCCCCTATAGAGACAGCATTTTTTCCGTCTAAGATGGTTCAGATAGTATTGTGAGGGGAAGAAATGTTAATATTGCCAGACAGCGTTTGTGTATGTGGTGTGACTTTAAAAATAGTAAAGTAGTAGTAGTAGTAGTAAAAGGGACTAGGCTTCTGCCTAAGCCTCGCGGCTTATAAAACGTCCCATCCAAATATTTTTCTTCTTTAAAACAACTACTATGAATGCAATTTCAATCATCATAATCATAATCATAAGAACTGTAAGGGAGTGGAATTGCCTTAACGAAGAGACTGTGAAGGCTGAGACGGTCGAGGCATTCAAACAGCGCCTCCCGTCCAACGACCCAAGCTTCTAAAGATTTTTTTACGATTATTATTAATGTTTTTTCTTGTATTATTTTTTTAATTTTTTTATGCTCTCCCCTGGTTGGTTTCAAATGCCAGAAGTGGTTACTGCCAACGTACCGACTACAGATACAGATACAGATTTTTTTTGTCAAGTAGATTTTTGAAGGCGTTAGTAGTTTATTTTCTCCCACTGTCTTTAGTTCTTTCTGCATTGTATATTTCGTTTCTTCTTCTTCCGGCTAAGTGCCCACAATCAACAATTTGATTTTTATGGCACTATTTCGGTCGAGGTCCGAAGTCGGAGAAACAAAAGAATAAAATAAAATAGTAACATAAAAAGAAAAGAAAAAAAGAGAGAGAGCAAAGGAAAAAGAGAAAACCCTAATCTACAATGACCCAGCCAGTTGGTTCTCCTTATGGAACCCCAACATGATGTCGCGTCAAAACAGGTACACCGTATTAAAAAATTAAAATTTTGAATGCAGCAGCTACCACCATTTGATCCACACAGACAGGTCTAGTTTCACCAGATGTTGCTCTGTTTATTTCGTGTTGAATGCAGCAGTTACCATCAGTTGATGCACACAGACAGATCTAGTTTCACCAGAGGTTGCTCTGTTTATTTCGTGTTGAATGCAGCAGTTACCATCAGTTGATGCACACAGACAGATCTAGTTTCACCAGAGGTTGCTCTGTTTATTTCGTTTTGAGTGCAGCAGCTACCATCATTTGATGCACACAGACAGGTCTAGTTTCACCAGAGGTTGCTCTGTTTATTTCGTTTTGAGTGCAACAGCTACCACCATTTGATGCACACAGACATGTCTAGTGTCACTAGAGGTTGCTCTGTTTATTTCGTTTTGAGTGCAGCAGCTACCATCATTTGATGCACACAGACATGTCTAGTGTCACCAGAGGTTGCTCTGTTTATTTCGTTTTGAGTGCAGCAGCTGCTATCATTTGATGCACACAGACATGTCTAGTGTCACCAGAGGTTGCTCTGTTTATTTCGTTTGAGTGCAGCAGCTACCACCATGTGATGCACACAGACAGGTCTAGTGTCACCAGAGGTTGCTCTGTTTATTTCGTTTTGAATGCAGCAGCTACCACCATTTGATGCACACAGACATGTCTAGTGTCACCAGAGGTTGCTCTGTTTATTTCGTTTTGAGTGCAGCAGCTGCTATCATTTGATGCACACAGACATTTCTAGTTTCACCAGAGGTTGCTCTGTTTATTTCGTTTTGAGTGCAGCAGCTACCATCATTTGATGCACACAGACATTTCTAGTTTCACCAGAGGTTGCTCTGTTTATTTCGTTTGAACGCAGCAGCTACCATCATTTGTTGAACACAGACAGGTCTAGTTTCACCAGAGGTTGCTTTGTGCACGCAAATCGTTTGTGGCAGACAGGGTCCAAGTAGCACACCAAATTACTTCGGTAAACATTGGGTAAATTCTGATAACTCGAAAGCTTTCACGGCCACCGCAACGGACAACCTCCTGCTGGGGTCATCAGACTAAAGCAACAACAGTACGCCCCCCCCCCTACCCCTCTACTTTCCCCTCTCCTCGCCTATCTTTCCCTCTTCCCCCTTCTCTTCTCCCTCTCCACCCTCTCCTCCCCCCTCTCTTTTTCTCTCCTCCCCCTTCTCCCTTCTTCTTCTCTTTTCCCTTCTCCCTTTCTGTCTCTCTCTTCTCCTCCTCCCTTTTTTCCAACAATCCAGTCGATCAACATGTCAGCTAGGCTGATAGTTCTTTTAGCTGTCCTCCTCTTTCTCTCCTCTCTACTCTCCTTGGGCCTATCTCTTCTCAGGCCTTGAGCCTCTCTTTCTTCCGGCAAAAGTGGTCTTGAACCTCCCCGATTCCGTGGCAAAATAATCAGTGTTGATTGTGGCCACGCGCAGCCCAAAAGAAGAAGAAGAAAAAGAGTTTGTTGCTATCGAAAGGGAAATAAATCGTACCTCTGCAGACTGCTTCGATTTCGTTGTTTCTCTGTTTATTTCCCTGTTCACTTATTTATCTTATTTATTTATTTTATTTATTTATTATTTACTTATATTCAGTTATAATTATCTTATTTATGTATTTTTAATTAATTCATGTCAAATTATGCCCCCTTTTTGGGGGGGAGGGGGGCGAGCGGTACTAGTGGTAGAGTACTCCTATTTAACCCCGTAAAGATCAGTAGGTAATCTTTTGTCGGCAGAAGCCTTGGCTACTTCTCTTTCCGTCAATGAATTATCTTCTCTTGCGGGGGTTAAATGAGGATTTTGACTTTTCTTTAGAATAAAAAAAAAGAAATAGAAAGATCAAGTCCGGCGTTTATGACCAGTAGGCTTCGAGGTCTCTCCGTGTTTCCTTTCTCGCAGGGTCCAATTCATTACAGTCGAAGCTCCGTAAACCGACCACCCAACCAAAACTGGTCAAAACTTCCATGCTTCGCCCCCCCCCCCCCACCCCCCCCCCCCCCTAAATTCCCTTCCATATCAACGCTGATCATCCGGGCGGCTATGTTTTTTTTTATCTACAGTTTCTGCCTGACCGAAGTCCCCACGTTTTATGCCAACAAAACCATCATCAATGTTTATCAGGCTCCCATGGCCCAGGTTCCCAGGCCACATGGCCGTAACAGTTAAGGTACGTGTTTTTTCTGATTATCAGTTTTTACTGGTCTACTAGCTGCATTTAATAATAATAATAATAATAATAATTAATAATGCTTATATAGCGCATAATCTTGCAAAGCAACTCAATGTGCTTTTCACTCACCATTCGTACAAACATTTCTAACAGACTGGTTCACGTATCACGTATTTAGCCGACACATCCCGATTTCGGAGAAGCTAAAAGAACATTCTTTGGAAGATGTTTTGAAAAAAAAAGTCAGGACAATTTTCCAATAAGACAGAAAGATAGTATATGACGGAAAGCAGACGGAAAAGAGTCCAAGAGAGTAACAGATTAGATGAAGTTACAGAAGGTGGGGGCCTATTGTAACGAGAGAACCCCCCCCCCCCCCCCCCCGTCCTTCCCCGGTATCCCCACGGGGAGAAACTTGTGGAGGATGCGGGGCCGTACGTATGGAGGCACGAGGCATCCACCCACTGCCCCCACATTTACAGTTTAAAAGCTTTGTCTTTTGCTAGTCATGACTGAATGGCGTTCCAATGGTCAACCTATGGCGATATTTTTCACGCCAGAGGGCAGTCAATGCACTAGGGGCTTATCACGCGATTTTCTTACTTGGGCGTAGTGAGAGAGAGAGTGATGGTAGGACCACTCACTGTCTCTCTCTCTTTATTTATCCCCAACTAATAATATAGAGAGGATTAGCCCCCACACGAGCGTCATGCCCTCTGGCGTGAAAAGAAAAATCGCACTAAGTCTCTCATTAGGAGGACATCTCACTGGCGTTTCGTTTCTGTGACTTGACAATTAATTTTTAGTCGGACTTTGGGGTCCATGCCCTGATACCAACTGTCCTAGATTCATCCTGGCACGAAGTGGGGATGTACCCTGGCCAAATACTGTCCAGCAGAAGAACATCCCAGCCCAACTTTCCCACAGAATAGCTTTGGTTTATTGGTTGGTGGCTGGGCACACTCCCAAAGAGTTTTGATAGAAACTAAGAAGCAACCGAAATTCTGTTTGGTTTGCTGTGATGCTGGTTCAACGAAAAGACCATTCTCCTGCACATAAGTTAGGCCTATGGTCTAGAAAGTAGAATGCACGCTTCTTGTTTTCTTTTTTGTGGGAGGGGGGGGGGGTGGGGGGGGGGGTCAAACTATTATTTACTTGTGGGTAAATAGTGAGATATATCCACAACTTGTTTTGATTCGAACAAGTTTGGTCTCTTATTTTATCACTGTTATTGTATTTTTATTTATTTATTATTCTTTTCATCGTTTCCGTTTTCTGTTGTGGTTTTTTCTTCTCCAGAATCATGCATGAAGTAGAAGTCATCTGGACGAAGATTACCCTGCCTTACCACGTCAACTGTCGCCATGTCCCTGCCTTACCACGTCAACTGTCGCCATGTCCCTGCCTTACCACGTCAACTGTCGCCATGTCCCTGCCTTACCACGTCAACTGTCGCCATGTCCCTGCCTTACCACGTCAACTGTCGCCATGTCCCGTCCTTACCACGTCAACTTTCGCCATGTCCCTGCCCTACCATGTCAACTTTCGCCGCCATGCCCTTGCCTTACCACGTCAACTTTCGCCCATAATCTTGCCCTGCCTTACCACGTCAACTTTAGCCAAGTCCCCGCCTTGCAACGTCAACGTCAACGTGGGCCATGCTCACAAGGCAAGTGTTGTTGTATTAATCGCATGCTATTGGCACGTATTGTATTAATTGTATACTATAGGCAAGTATTATTGTATTAATCGTAAAGCATAGGCAAGTATTGTATTAATCGTATAGTATAGGCAAGTATTATTGTATTAATCGTATAGTATAGGCAAGTATTGTTGTAATAATCGTATGGTATAGTCAAGTATTGTTGAATTAATCGTATTGTATATGCAAATAGTGTTGTATTAATCGTATTGTATAGGCAAGTATTGTTGTATTAATCGTAGAGGATTAGCGGCTGCGCGTACCACTTTCGTTTCGTAAGACTCAGGATGCTTGACAGAGAGCTTCAGCAGGACCTGACAGGTTTCCTGTTAACTTTGGTCAGTTCTGGACAGGTCAGGTCAGGAATTTTGTTCTTCTTCTTCTGTGTTTTCAGGCCATGTGGAGGTGAGGTAGGCCCAGTTTTCACAGGTTTCCTGGCCAGCTGCATTCAGCCGACACATTCTGATTTTTAGAAGAGCTCAAAGGAGAACATTATTCGGACGTTTTTATTAATGGACAAAAGCACGAGATTGGACCAATAAGTCAGAACATTGGTAGATAATAGTAAGAAAATGAAAAAAAAGCAATCGAAGAGATTTGATAAATTAAAGGAAGTTACTATCATAGAACTTTCAGAACGTGGGAGAACTATTTTGTACTGAAAGATCCCCCAGTATCCACCACGGGAGAAGGTCATGGACAAGTGGACAGGTACGCCTCGCGGCCTCTTGATGCTGTCACTATCCCTGCTCTCGCCTTATTGACTTGCTCTTTACTTACACTATCCCTGCTCGTGATTAGGAGAACTGGGATTCAGACAAACGTGATTAGGGGAACTGGGATTCGGACAAACGTGATTAGGGTAACCAGGATTCGCATAAAATGGGATTCGGGGAACTGTGATTCGGACAAACGGGATTAAGGCAACTGGGATTCGGAAAAACGGGATTAGGGCAACTAGGATTCGAACGCGCTGACGTCTTTATGATTTGTTTGTTTCTGCCTGTGTTTCTGTTTTGCGTGTGTGTCTGCTGTGCGTGTGTGAGTGTTTCAATGCTGATTGTAAAGCGCTTTGTGCTCGATAAAAAGCGCTATATAAATATCCGTTTATTAGTATGATTTCGAACCACGCTAAGATTATTCAAGTAGGCCTAGCTCTTACGATACGATTCGATCACGTGGTCTGGAAGAACACATTTGATTCGCGCTATTCCCCTGTCCTTCCTGGACTCACGATGACGGCCCTGGATGGAGGGTTTCCTCTGGACTCACGATGACGGCCCTGGATGGAGGGTTTCCTCTGGACTCACGATGACGGCCCTGGATGGAGGGTTTCCTCTGGACTCGCGATGACGGCCCTGGATGGAGGGTTTCCCCTGGACTCGCGATGACGGCCCTGGATGGAGGGTTTCCCCTGGACTCGCGATGACGGCCCTGGATGGAGGGTTTCCTCTGGACTCACGATGACGGCCCTGGATGGAGGGTTTCCCCTGGACTCGCGATGACGGCCCTGGATGGAGGGTTTCCTCTGGACTCACGATGACGGCCCTGGATGGAGGGTTTCCCCTGGACTCACGATGACGGCCCTGGATGGAGGGTTTCCCCTGGACTCACGATGACGGCCCTGGATGGAGGATTTCCTCTGGACTCACGATGACGGCCCTGGATGTAGGGTTTCCTCTTGACGGCCGTGGATGGAGGGTTTCCCCTGTCCTTCCTGGACTCACGATGACGGCCCTGGATGGAGGGTTTCCCCTGGACTCACGATGACGGCCCTGGATGGAGGGTTTCCTCTGGACTCACGATGACGGCCCTGGATGGAGGGTTTCCTCTGGACTCACGATGACGGCCCTGGATGGAGGGTTTCCTCTGGACTCACGATGACGGCCCTGGATGGAGGGTTTCCCCTGGACTCGCGATGACGGCCCTGGATGGAGGGTTTCCTCTGGACTCACGATGACGGCCCTGGATGGAGGGTTTCCCCTGGACTCACGATGACGGCCCTGGATGGAGGGTTTCCCCTGGACTCACGATGACGGCCCTGGATGGAGGATTTCCTCTGGACTCACGATGACGGCCCTGGATGTAGGGTTTCCTCTTGACGGCCGTGGATGGAGGGTTTCCCCTGTCCTTCCTGGACTCACGATGACGGCCCTGGATGGAGGGTTTCCCCTGGACTCACGATGACGGCCCTGGATGGAGGGTTTCCCCTGGATTCACGATGACGGCCCTGGATGGAGGACAGTATGATCTCCTAGGCGTGCCAGGTTCATTCATTTTTAGTTTTGTTTAGCTTAATTTAGTGTTAGGCCGTGTACACACATAAGCGGATATTCCATGCGGAAAACCCGTGCGCAATCCATAAATAAGTAAAATAAAGAAGGGAAACGATTTGCGCACGTGTCCGAATTTCCCGTATATGCGTAAACTTTTATCCTTCTTTCTTCCACTTATTTAGGGTTTTCCGTACGGAACTTAGGCCCCTACACGTAATGTGAACCCGGCCTTAGCCTTGGATTATTGCCTGTCAAAATATCGCATGAACCGCTTTATATGTTGAAGGGTTGCATATTGCGTCAAGCTGATGTATAGAAATTGTGCATGTACCCTTTCTGACTTTCACCTTGACGTTTGGGGTGTGAACAATCCAGCATTTTACATCCAACAACGCAAAGCGAGTGAGCCTTGAAGCATTTGCCGTTTGTTATATCCTATGGCGCAGTCTTCCTGCCAAACATTGTCCAGAACACTTCCCTGTACCTGCTACCCATGGAGTAGTAGATGAAAAAGTTCAACGAAGAATTGAAGAAAGTGGACATTTGCTGGATCCAGAGTGTAGTGAGAGCGAAATTGTGATATCGCCCACCCGCTGTTAGTTCTGGTAAGACTAATCTCACAAAAGAGAAAACGCAGATAGGAGAAATACAGATGATGAAAAACACTGACGTCCCAACCAGCATTTTGGTCAGAGCCACTTCCCGGGCAGAGACGGAAGACGATGCTTCAGACCGCCATGTCACAATCTGACGAAGCTTCCACGTTGTGATTATCGTTGCTGTTATCACTATGATGACAAATAAGTTAGGAAACCCAACCCCAAATACAATACCATCCATAGTCTCTATCAACAGTCTGTGCTTTAAGTAGAACGTACCTCCGGTCATCATCATCATAGTGTGGTCAGTTACTGGATCATGAACGCACGAAATATAATATCGGTAAGACGAGACGAAAAACAAACTTAATACTACCACATAGACAACTAGAACGATGACAGCCACAGTCTTGGTTTTCATGAGAGTCTGGTATTTCAGAGGTCTCAGCACGAGGTAGCATCTTTCGCAGGCGATGACCGTTGACAGGAAATAGGACATGAATCCAGACCCTAAAAGGAAAACCAAATTGTTGTTGGTGATCAACATGCTGACCGGAGTGACAATCGGTTGCCCGCTCAAGTGCCGGTAGATGTTCTCAGCGTGAAGAAGCAAACCCGAGGCTAGGTACACTTCGTCAGACGCAGCCAGCACGAACAGACAGAGGTTGACCCGATCCCGAAGACCTTGTTTGTAGAACACCGCCATGTTGATGACGTTGGCCGGTCCACCAATCAGGAACAAGAAGGCCAAAGCCAGGTCTCTGACCTGGCCCGCTTTGGCCTCCACTCGCTGACTGACGACATCGTGGGGATTTTCCCAGGGAAGGTGCTGTGACTTGTTGAACCTGATGGGAATGCATTTGTCGTTCATGGACAAGTTCTTTGTGAGCACGCCGTCCTCAACTGCTGGGTAGATGTCCGTGATCATCGTGTCATGTGCTGTCAGAGTACAGTGATGGAAGGTAGGCTTGACGACAGACAGGTGAACCTCAGCAACGCGACCATCCTACAGATCAATTCGACTGGCAAACATTGTGAGGTGGTCGTTATACTGGAGACTCTTTTAGTAATAGATAAGAGAAGAGACTGAATAAAATTGTCCTTATAAACGGGGTGTCCTCAATACCGGGGCGCCTGTTACGCGGGGTTCTATTGTAGTTCAGTTGATATTAAATGTTAATGATGTTACTTGAAACGCTCTGTGTCCTTGTGTCATTGTTTGCGGCACAGTGCGTTCCATATACCTAGAAACGAACAGATATACGAAGACTGTTTCATGTAGACTTGGTTTAAACACGTTTTCAATTCCAATGAAACATAAACACACCACGCCATGAAAGTAAGAGCAGCAAAACGTTTAAGCTGACGGCATGCTCTCTATACTTACATTACATGATGTATTCATTCATCAGATGACATACTGCAAAGACAATACACACCGAAGTAGACAGTAGTTTCCACGTAAATTAAGACATTTTGTAAAAAGAATGATCCAAACAAAACTTGAGAAATTACGAAAATGACAAGAACTTGAAACATTAGGAAGAATCTGGACACCAAATCGATTCTAATGTGTACTGTATACATCCATAGCCAAACCTTTGAGTGAGTCAAACACCCGAACTCGTATACAAAAACAAAATCTTTAAAATAAATTATCAACACCAATAAATGCCAAGCAACTCAAGATTGATCCATAGTGTGTCACTTGCAAAAATAAAGTGAGCCTTTTCCACACAAAAATCTACACTTGGTCTTCTATTCAAATGCCACTAGTGTGTTAAGCCAATAAGTAGAAGTCAGCAGAATTCATTCCAGATCAATGACTTATCATTAATTATGTGTGTCTGTGTGCACGTGCACACATACACGTACGTATGTGTGTATATTTGCTTATATCTAATCTTGTATTATCTTAATGTAATGTTTCATATTTTAGCATACAACATTGTGTATGCGTGTATATTGTATGTACTGTTATGTATCTTAGCGTGTTTGGAACCATGGCATTATCGCGTTTGGTTTATGTAACGGTTTACATTTTAGCATGTTTAGAAATGATGTAGTAGTAGCGTTTTATATTTTAGTATGTTTAGAAATGATTTAAATTAATCGTATTATTATGGGTCTTTTTTTTTGGTGCATGCTTTCAAAACCTGACGATTTATGTGATCGAATCGCAGGTGTTGCCACAACTTAAACTCATTGCGGACGAATTCCGAGTATACTCGGAACAGGAGAACGCCAGTCAGGGCCTGATTCTGAGTATTCTCGGAACAGCGATTTCTGAGCTTAAAAATGATCTAAATCCATGTTTTATCAATCCAAACCACGTTTTTAGAGTTACTTCTCTTCATCACTCTTCCAGCTTTCGTTTCACTTATGTTTGACACTTCTATTTCAATTTTTAATGTTAAAAACGTCCCCAAAATTGTCCCTACATGAGCCTAGGAAAATATTCTCAGAATATGTTTTCATTACCAGTGATAGTAATGAGACTAAATTTGGCAGGTACATGACTGAGGACGGTGACTATCGCTGTGTCAAACCGGAAGCGAATCGATTACTTAGGCGCATAACAGCAGCATGATGCAAAACGGGCCTTATAACTCCGCCGTTTTTCAACCGAATTCGCGCGTCAAATTTGCTGTCAGGCTTGCTGTTGTTGGGGCAAAGCCTGGCAGCAAATTTGAAGAAAATCGGGAGAGCGCGTCACTCTCAGAGCAGCGCCAACGGGAAACGGGGCCTTATAACTCCGCCGTTTCTTAACGGAATCGCTTCAAATTTGCTGTACTCAGCCGTTACCAGTACTTGGCGTTACCGTTACTAGGCGTTACTGTTACTAGGCGTTACTGGTACTCGGCGTTGCGCTAGTAAGGAGACTAAATGATTCCGATTGTAATGCAAGTAACCAATGATTTGAAAGCGAAAATTAAACTTGGATCAACCAGTAATTTTGTAAAAATTGTATCATTCAACAGTGCTGACTTTTGTTACGTTTCTTATTTGCTTTGTTTTTTCTCTAGGCAACCTCTTTGCGCCAAATGGAAAATCCACAATTAAAAGCAAATCAGCACTAAGTTAAACCAGCTATATATATACCAGTTCGCATCACAGCTGCTCTCTTAACGTATGTATTAATATTGTCCTAAGCCTTTCTTCTTCTTCGTATTCTTCTTCTTCTTCGTATTCTTCGTATTCGTATTCGTATTCTTCTTCTTCGTATTCTTATTCTTCGTATTATTATTATTCGTATTCTTCGTTTTCTTCTTCTATCGCTCAGACGGGTTCTTGTCATAATGAAAGTAGATGCGTCATGCTGTCTTTTTACGCCTAACTAAGAATTATTTTTTTATTTTTAAAAAAATAAAATGGCCCAGCATGTCCGTCTTCGGCTGGAAAAAAATCTCTGTAAGAGATTCTTTTGAAAAAAGGCAGGAGAATGGACCAATAAGGCAGAAGGACATTGAGGACAGTAAGCCAAGGGAAAAGGCAGAGTCAAAAAGAGTGACAGATTAGAGGAAGTTACAAGCACATAACTTCCAGAAGGTGGGGTAACTATTTATGCAAAAGACACACACACCCGCTATCCCCACGTGGAGAAGAAACCTTGAAACTTACTGTCAAAATGAACATGGACACCACACATTGAGCTCGCTCGCTCTCTCTCTCTCTCATCTGCTCTCTCTCTCTCTCTCTCTCTCTCATTCTCTCTCTCTCTCTCTCTCTCTCTCTCTCTCTCTCTCTCTCTCTCTCTCTTTAACTTGTCTTCTGGGGCCGTTTCACAAGGTAAATATAGAATCCGTGAAATGAACCAAGGGTATGTAACTCTTTATAAACTGTCACTATCCTCTCTCCTAACCTTATGCATATGCATTGTCTCCAGGATCGTTCCCACCACCTTTATATCTACTAATGTCCCATAATATGTGTATGTTCCAGACCGGAGGACGTTAAACAGAATTTTCTTCTTCATTCAGTCTCTCCTAATGACCTCACTAATATTAGTACATTCCAATCTTAGTTCTTGTTTGTGTGTTGCATTTTGGTTCGTTCTGTTTCTCTCTCCTCTCGTCTCCTCTCTCTCTCTCTCTTCTCTCTCTCTCTCTAATCTGTCGGATCAGGGGTGAGTGGAAGAATCGGGTCAGGCGTTGGAAGCTGAGAAACTTCACGACATTCAGTTGTGAAAAAAAAAAAAACGCCCGAGGTTCGCCTAAGATTCGCGTCTTTCTGTGCCGTCTCTCTCTCAGTTCGTTCTGTTGGCTTTACTATTCTGTTTTTTTTATCTATAATATTTGGTCATATTGTCTTTTGATTTAGCTCTTGCGCTCTTGCTGTCTTTTTCTCTTTCTCTCTTTCTGTTCTTGTACTTCTTTGTCTCGCTTGGCTCTCTGTCGTCTTTTCTGTTGATTTATCTGCTCCCCTTCTCGATGCTTGTATCTTCTTTTATTCATAGTTTTATCTCCGCTCTTGCGAAGTGCTCAGAAAAGCGATTAATTTTCAACACTTGGGCATATTCCTCTTTCCTCCTGCCTACCGTATGTTCCCCTTCGTTTTTGTCTCCACTTTAGTCTTCGTTTCTCTCCTTTTATTTCGCTTTTTCCGTGCTTTTTTGCGTTTCTCGTTTGTGTTTGCTCGTTCGCTATCTTCTTCTGTGTTCTCCTCTTGTCCCTCTCTCTGTGCTGCTCCGTGTAGGTTGTGTGAAGATCTGTTGTCGGTATCATCATATCGCCAGGACCGGCTCGTCCGGGAGCGAGAGATGCATCGTGTGCGTGAGAGAGGGAGTAAGGTTCTAGGGGAGGAGGAAGGGAGAAGGGAGGAGAGCGATGGGAAGAGAGGAGGGAAGTAGCGAGGAGATGTGTGAGGGCTGGAAGGAGAGCCAGGGTCATATGGAT
>CM065705.1:7756715-7782715 GCA_017654935.2 Phymorhynchus buccinoides | reverse complement strand
AAAACAAACATAATTACGCACGCGCACAGTTATAGAAAATATACGTAGGGGTGACCCAGAAGGGGAAGATACGCAAAATCTATTTTTTGATTAATTGCTGTTAGATGTGCTGAGTTTGTTTTGTTTCGTTTTGAAACCCCCCCAAAAAAACTCGCTGATATTTTGCCACTTCAGGTTTAATTAAAAGCGTTTTTAATTAAACAAAATAGAATGACGGAATAGAACCAAAGGTCTTATTTCATGGGCCTATAGAATTTGTGTGTGTGTTTGTGTGTGTTTTCTTAATGGTTGTGGTTCAATAATCTGTCAATAGCTGCAAACACACACTCACACACGCATGCATACATACATACACACACACACACAGATGTGCATGCACGCACGCACGAATGAACAAGTAGGCCTACACCTACGCACGTACGCGCATCACGTCCGTACTCAAGCACACATGCGCGCGCGCGCGGCGAAGAGAGAGAGAGAGAGAGAGAGAGAGAGAGAGAGAGAGAGAGAGAGAGCTAGAATGAGAGAGAGCTTTATTTCCAAGAATATAGATTTTAGGGCAGAGAGAGAGAGAGAGAGTGAGAGAGAGAGGGGAGATAGAGAGAGAGAGAGGAGTAGAGAGAGAAGAGAGATAGAGAGGAAGAGAAGAGAAAAAAGCTTAGCGTTGAGATTGACAATAATTATTCTGACAGAACTTTTGAAAGAAATCGATACAGTTCTTGATCTTTCATCTACATTAAATGGCAAAGAGTATATAGCTGATAACGAGGAGTTGTGCACGTGCTGCTAGGCATACTCTAATTAGTGACAGTTTACTTTAGAACCAGGCGGTGAGGCTACATAACTTACCTACAGGTTTGAATTTCTCTAGATAACGATCGCCGCGCGAATAACGCTTACGCCAAAAAGGGGCCTAAAAAACACTCTAAACGTTTGCAAAGTCAGATAACTCTTTAAAGCTTACTCTTCATTTTTGGGAGAGAGAAAAGTGTTGCTATCATAAGGGAGATAAATCATACCTCTCTGTCAGTTTGTACAAAGTTTTCGATTTCACCCACGTCTATTTTGTCTGCAGAAAATTAAATTTGCTCCATATTACGCCATCTAACATGATGAAAAATTAAGAAAGAGCACTCCAAAACAAGCATTTGTTTAATTTGCTAAACATCCTCCCGTATTTTTTCACGATAGACTAAAGAATATTTGCTGCGGCAAGCTTGTTGTTTTGGTCTTCCATTTTTAAAGTTCAAGTCTCGTCACGCGATATATATTTTTTTTTTAACTGAAGTATTGATATTTCCCATGATCCTTCAAATAGTTTGTCGTTTGCTACCTCGATAGCAGCCACAAAACGTTTTTAACAAACGTCGGCAAAAGAGTCGTTTCTTAGTACCGGTTTTTACCGATTTGCGCTCACGCTACGTAACGTTAGCCCTTGTGAAACGGCCCCAGAAGACAAGTTAGAGAGAGAGAGAGAGATGAGAGAGAGAGAGAGAGAGAGAGAGAGAGAGAGGAGAGAGAGAGAGAGAGAGAGGAGAGAGAGGAGAGAGAGAGAGAGAGAAGAGAGAGAGAGAGAGAGAAACAGAACGAACACAAAATGCAACACACAACCCCCCCCACAAGAACTAAGATTGGAATGTACTAATATTAGTGAGGTCATTAGGAGAGACTGATTGAACGAAGATCTGTTTAATCGTCCTCCGGTCTGGAACAGACACATACTATGGGACACTGGTAGATATAAAGGTGGGGGGAACGATCCTGGAGACAATGCATATGCATAAGGTTTAGGAGAGAGGATAGTGACAGTTTATAAGAGTTACATACCCTTGGTTCATTTCACGGATTCTATATTTACCTTGTGAAAACGGCCCCAGGAGGACAAGTTAAGTTAAAGAGAGAGAGAGAGAGAGAGAGAGAGAGAGAGAGAGAGAGAGGAGAGAGAGAGAGAGAGAGAGAGATGAAAAGAGAGAGAGAGAGAGAGAGAGAGAGAGCGAGCGAGCTCAATGTGTGGTGTCCATGTTCATTTTGACAGTAAGTTTCAAGGTTTCTTCTCCACGTGGGGATAGCGGGTGTGTGTGTCTTTTGCATAAATAGTTCCCCCACCTTCTGGAAGTTCTGTGCTTGTAACTTCCTCTAATCTGTCACTCTTTTTGACTCTGCCTTTTCCTTCTGCTTACTGTCATCTAATGTCTTTCTGCCTTATTGGTCCATTCTCCTGCCTTGTTTTCAAAAAAGAAATTCTTACAAAGAATTTTTTTGTCAGCCGAAGACGGACATGCTGGGCCATTTTATTTTTTTAAAAATAAAAAAATATATTCTTAGTTAGGCGTAAAAAGACAGCATGACGCATCTACTTTCATTATGACAAGAACCCGTCTGAAGCGATAGAAGAAGAAAACGAAGAATACGAATAATAATAATACGAAAGATAAGAATAAGACGAAGAAGAAGAATACGAATACGAATAGCGAAGAATACGAAGAAGAAGAAGAATACTAGAAGAAGAAGAAAGGCTTAGGACAATATAATACATACGTTAAGAGAGCAGCTGTGATGCGAACTGGTATATATATAGAACTGGTTTAACTTAGTGCTGATTTGCTTTTATTGTGGATTTTCCATTTGGCGCAAAGAGGTTGCCTAGGAGAAAAAACAAAGCAATAAGAAACGTAACAAAGGTCAGCACTGTTGAATGATACAATTTTTACAATTACTGGTTGATCCAAGTTTAATTTTCGCTTTCAACGAATCATTGGTTACTTGCATTACAATCGGAATCATTTAGTCTCCTTACTAGCGCAACGCTGAGTACCAGTAACGCCAGTAACAGTAACGCCTAGTAACGGTAACGCCCAAGTACTGGTAACGCTGAGTACAGCAAATTTGAAGCGTTTCCGTTAAGAAACGGCAGGAGTTATAAGGCCCCGTTTCCCGTTGGCGCTGCTCTGAGAGTGACGCGCTCTCCCGATTCTCTTCAAATTTGGCTGCCAGGCTTTGCCCCAACAACAGCAAGCCTGAAAGCAAATTGGGACGCGATTTAGGTAATGAAAACCACGCGGAGGTTATAAGGCCCGGTTTTTGCATCCATTCTGCTGTTATGCGCCTAAGTAATCGATTCGCTTCCGGTTTGACACAGCGATAGTCACCGTCCTCAGTCATGTACCTGCCAAATTTAGTCTTCATTACTATCACTGGTAATGAAAACATATTAGAATATTTTCCCTAGGCTCATGTAGGGACAATTTTTGGGGACCTTCTTAACATTAAAGATTGAAACAGAAGTGCCAAACATAAATGAAACGAAAGCTGGAAGAGTGATGACGAGAATTAACTCTAAACACATGGCCTGGATTGATAAAACATGGATTTAGATCATTTTTAGCTCAGAAAATCGCTGTTTCCGAGAATACTCGGAATCAGGCCCTGACTGGCGTTCTCCCCTGTTCCGAGTATAAACTCGGAATTCGTCCGCAATGAGTTAAGTTGTGGCAACACCTGCGATTCGATCACATAAATCGTCAGGTTTTGAAAGCATGCACCAAAAAAAAAGACCCATAATAATACGATTAATTTAAATCATTTCTAAACATACTAAAATATAAAACGCTACTACTACATCATTTCTAAACATGCTAAAATGTAAACCGTTACATAAACCAAACGCGATAATGCCATGGTTCCAAACACGCTAAGATACATAACAGTACATACAATATACACGCATACACAATGTTGTATGCTAAAATATGAAACATTACATTAAGATAATACAAGATTAGATATAAGCAAATATACACACATACGTACGTGTATGTGTGCACGTGCACACAGACACACATAATTAATGATAAGTCATTGATCTGGAATGAATTCTGCTGACTTCTACTTATTGGCTTAACACACTAGTGGCATTTGAATAGAAGACCAAGTGTAGATTTTTGTGTGGAAAAGGCTCACTTTATTTTTGCAAGTGACACACTATGGATCAATCTTGAGTTGCTTGGCATTTATTGGTGTTGATAATTTATTTTAAAGATTTTGTTTTTGTATACGAGTTCGGGTGTTTGACTCACTCAAAGGTTTGGCTATGGATGTATACAGTACACATTAGAATCGATTTGGTGTCCAGATTCTTCCTAATGTTTCAAGTTCTTGTCATTTTCGTAATTTCTCAAGTTTTGTTTGGATCATTCTTTTTACAAAATGTCTTAATTTACGTGGAAACTACTGTCTACTTCGGTGTGTATTGTCTTTGCAGTATGTCATCTGATGAATGAATACATCATGTAATGTAAGTATAGAGAGCATGCCGTCAGCTTAAACGTTTTGCTGCTCTTACTTTCATGGCGTGGTGTGTTTATGTTTCATTGGAATTGAAAACGTGTTTAAACCAAGTCTACATGAAACAGTCTTCGTATATCTGTTCGTTTCTAGGTATATGGAACGCACTGTGCCGCAAACAATGACACAAGGACACAGAGCGTTTCAAGTAACATCATTAACATTTAATATCAACTGAACTACAATAGAACCCCGCGTAACAGGCGCCCCGGTATTGAGGACACCCCGTTTATAAGGACAATTTTTCATTCAGTCTCTTCTACTTGTCTATTACTAAAAGAGTCTCCAGTATAACGACCACCTCACAATGTTTGCCAGTCGAATTGATCTGTAGGATGGTCGCGTTGCTGAGGTTCACCTGTCTGTCGTCAAGCCTACCTTCCATCACTGTACTCTGACAGCACATGACACGATGATCACGGACATCTACCCAGCAGTTGAGGACGGCGTGCTCACAAAGAACTTGTCCATGAACGACAAATGCATTCCCATCAGGTTCAACAAGTCACAGCACCTTCCCTGGGAAAATCCCCACGATGTCGTCAGTCAGCGAGTGGAGGCCAAAGCGGGCCAGGTCAGAGACCTGGCTTTGGCCTTCTTGTTCCTGATTGGTGGACCGGCCAACGTCATCAACATGGCGGTGTTCTACAAACAAGGTCTTCGGGATCGGGTCAACCTCTGTCTGTTCGTGCTGGCTGCGTCTGACGAAGTGTACATAGCCTCGGGTTTGCTTCTTCACGCTGAGAACATCTACCGGCACTTGAGCGGGCAACCGATTGTCACTCCGGTCAGCATGTTGATCACCAACAACAATTTGGTTTTCCTTTTAGGGTCTGGATTCATGTCCTATTTCCTGTCAACGGTCATCGCCTGCGAAAGATGCTACCTCGTGCTGAGACCTCTGAAATACCAGACTCTCATGAAAACCAAGACTGTGGCTGTCATCGTTCTAGTTGTCTATGTGGTAGTATTAAGTTTGTTTTTCGTCTCGTCTTACCGATATTATATTTCGTGCGTTCATGATCCAGTAACTGACCACACTATGATGATGATGACCGGAGGTACGTTCTACTTAAAGCACAGACTGTTGATAGAGACTATGGATGGTATTGTATTTGGGGTTGGGTTTCCTAACTTATTTGTCATCATAGTGATAACAGCAACGATAATCACAACGTGGAAGCTTCGTCAGATTGTGACATGGCGGTCTGAAGCATCGTCTTCCGTCTCTGCCCGGGAAGTGGCTCTGACCAAAATGCTGGTTGGGACGTCAGTGTTTTTCATCATCTGTATTTCTCCTATCTGCGTTTTCTCTTTTGTGAGATTAGTCTTACCAGAACTAACAGCGGGTGGGCGATATCACAATTTCGCTCTCACTACACTCTGGATCCAGCAAATGTCCACTTTCTTCAATTCTTCGTTGAACTCTTTTTCATCTACTACTCCATGGGTAGCAGGTACAGGGAAGTGTTCTGGACAATGTTTGGCAGGAAGACTGCGCCATAGGATATAACAAACGGCAAATGCTTCAAGGCTCACTCGCTTTGCGTTGTTGGATGTAAAATGCTGGATTGTTCACACCCCAAACGTCAAGGTGAAAGTCAGAAAGGGTACATGCACAATTTCTATACATCAGCTTGACGCAATATGCAACCCTTCAACATATAAAGCGGTTCATGCGATATTTTGACAGGCAATAATCCAAGGCTAAGGCCGGGTTCACATTACGTGTAGGGGCCTAAGTTCCGTACGGAAAACCCTAAATCAGTGGAAGAAAGAAGGATAAAAGTTTTTACGCATATACGGAGAAATTCGGACACGTGCGCAAATCGTTTCCCTTCTTTGTTTCACTTATTTATGGATTGCGCACGGGTTTTTTTTTTCACTGCATGGAATATCCGCTTATGTGTGTACACGGGCCTAACACTAAATTAAGCTAAACAAAACTAAAAATGAATGAACCTGGCACGCCTAGGAGATCATACTGTCCTCCATCCAGGGCCGTCATCGTGAATCCAGGGGAAACCCTCCATCCAGGGCCGTCATCGTGAGTCCAGGGGAAACCCTCCATCCAGGGCCGTCATCGTGAGTCCAGGAAGGACAGGGGAAACCCTCCATCCACGGCCGTCAAGAGGAAACCCTACATCCAGGGCCGTCATCGTGAGTCCAGAGGAAATCCTCCATCCAGGGCCGTCATCGTGAGTCCAGGGGAAACCCTCCATCCAGGGCCGTCATCGTGAGTCCAGGGGAAACCCTCCATCCAGGGCCGTCATCGTGAGTCCAGAGGAAACCCTCCATCCAGGGCCGTCATCGCGAGTCCAGGGGAAACCCTCCATCCAGGGCCGTCATCGTGAGTCCAGAGGAAACCCTCCATCCAGGGCCGTCATCGTGAGTCCAGAGGAAACCCTCCATCCAGGGCCGTCATCGTGAGTCCAGAGGAAACCCTCCATCCAGGGCCGTCATCGTGAGTCCAGGGGAAACCCTCCATCCAGGGCCGTCATCGTGAGTCCAGGAAGGACAGGGGAAACCCTCCATCCACGGCCGTCAAGAGGAAACCCTACATCCAGGGCCGTCATCGTGAGTCCAGAGGAAATCCTCCATCCAGGGCCGTCATCGTGAGTCCAGGGGAAACCCTCCATCCAGGGCCGTCATCGTGAGTCCAGGGGAAACCCTCCATCCAGGGCCGTCATCGTGAGTCCAGAGGAAACCCTCCATCCAGGGCCGTCATCGCGAGTCCAGGGGAAACCCTCCATCCAGGGCCGTCATCGTGAGTCCAGAGGAAACCCTCCATCCAGGGCCGTCATCGCGAGTCCAGAGGAAACCCTCCATCCAGGGCCGTCATCGTGAGTCCAGAGGAAATCCTCCATCCAGGGCCGTCATCGTGAGTCCAGAGGAAACCCTCCATCCAGGGCCGTCATCGTGAGTCCAGAGGAAACCCTCCATCCAGGGCCGTCATCGTGAGTCCAGAGGAAACCCTCCATCCAGGGCCGTCATCGTGAGTCCAGGAAGGACAGGGGAATAGCGCGAATCAAATGTGTTCTTCCAGACCACGGTGATCGAATCGTATCGTAAGAGCTAGGGGCCTACTTGAATAATCTTAGCGTGGTTCGAATCATACTCATAAACGGATATTTATATATCGCTTTTTATCGAGCACCAAAGCGCTTTACAAATCAGCATTGAAACACTCACACACTGCACAGCAGACACACACGCAAAACAGAAACACAGGCAGAAACAAACAAATCATAAAGACGTCAGCGCGTTCGAATCCTAGTTGCCCTAATCCCGTTTTTCCGAATCCCAGTTGCCTTAATCCCGTTTGTCCGAATCACAGTTCCCCGAATCCCATTTTATGCGAATCCTGGTTACCCTAATCACGTTTGTCCGAATCCCAGTTCCCCTAAACCCGTTTCTCCGAATCCCAGTTCCTCTAATCACGAGGGCAGGGATATGTGTAGTAAAGAGCAAGTCAATAAGGCGAGAGCAGGGATAGTGACAGCATCAGAGGCCGCGAGGCGTACCTGTCCACTTGTCCATGAACCTTCTCCCGTGTGGATACTGGGGGATTCTTTCAGTACAAATAGTTTCTCGCCACGTTCTGAAAGTTCTATGATAGTAACTTCCTTTAATTTATCAAATCTCTTCGATTGCTTTTTTTTCATTTTCTTACTATTATCTACCAATGTTCTGACTTATTGGTCCAATCTCGTGCTTTTGTCCATTAATAAAAACGTCCGAATAATGTTCTCCTTTGAGCTCATCCAAAATCAGGAATGTGTCGGCTGAATGCAGCTGGCCAGGAAACCTGTGAAAACTGGGCCTACCTCACCTCCACATGGCCTGAAAACACAGAAGAAGAAGAACAACAAATCCTGACCTGACCTGTCCAGAACTGACCAAAGTTAACAGGAAAACCTGTCAGGTCCTGGCTGAAGCCTCTCGTGTCAAAGCATCCTGAGTCTTACGAAAACGAAAGTGATGTACGCGCAGGCCGCTAATCCTCTACGATTAATAACAACAATACTTGCCTATAGCAATACGATTAATACAAACAACATATTAGTGCTATATACAATACGATTAATCACAATAATACTATGAGCTATACGATCCATACGATTATTTTACAACCAATACTTGCCTATACTATACGATTAATACAATAATAAACTTGCCTATACTATGGTCGATTAATACAACAATACTTGCCTATGCTTTACGATTAATACAAATAATACTTGCCTATAGTATACAATTAATACAATACGTGCCAATAGCATGCGATTAATACAACAACACTTGCCTTGTGAGCATGGCCCACGTTGACGTTGACGTTGCAAGGCGCGGGGACTTGGCTAAAAGTTGATCGTGGTAAGGCAGGGCAACTATTATTGGCGAAAGTTGACGTGTAAGGCAAGGGCATGGCGGCGAAAGTTGACGTGGCAGGGCAGGGACATGGCGAAAGTTGACGTGGGTAAGGCACGGGACATGGCGATAGTTGACGTGGTAAGGCAGGGACATGGCGAAAGTTGACGTGGCAGGGCAGGGACATGGCGAAAGTTGACGTGGTAAGGCAGGGACATGGCGACAGTTGACGTGGTAAGGCAGGGACATGGCGACAGTTGACGTGGTAAGGCAGGGTAATCTTCGTCCAGATGACTTCTACTTCATGCATGATTCTGGAGAAGAAAAAACCACAACAGAAAACGGAAACGATGAAAAGAATAATAAATAAATAAAAATACAATAACAGTGATAAAATAAGAGACCAAACTTGTTCGAATCAAAACAAGTTGTGGATATATCTCACTATTTACCCACAGTTAGTAAATAATAGTTTGACCCCCCCCCCCCCCCCCATCCCCCCAAAAAAAGAAAAACAAAAGCGGTGCATTCTACTTTTCTAGACCATAGGCCTACTTAGTATTGCAGGTCTCTCAGGTAAGGTTTCTCGTTCTGGTAGTTCGTCTTTTCGTTGAACCAACATCACAGCAAACCAAACAGAATTTCGGTTGCTTCTTAGTTTCTATCAAAACTCTTTGGGAGTGTGCCAGCCACCAACCAATAAACCAAAAGCTATTCTGTGGGGAAAGTTGAGCTGGGATGTTCTTCTGCTGGACAGTATTTGGGCCAGGGTACATCCCCACTTCGTGCCAGGATGAATCTAGGACAGTTGGTATCAACCCCCAGGGGGGCATGGACCCCAAAGTCCTGACTAAAATAATTAATTGTCAAGTCACAAGAACGAAACGCCAGTGAGATGTCTCCTATGAGAGACTTAGTGTGATTTTTCTCACGCCAGAGGGCATGACGCTCGTGTGGGGCTAATCCTCTCTATATTATTAGTTGGGGATAAAGAAAGAGAGAGAGACAGTGAGTGGTCCTACCATCACTCTCTCTCTCACTACGCCCAAGTAAGAAACATCGCGTGATAAGCCCCTAGTGCATTGACTGCCCTCTGGCGTGAAAAATATCGCCATAGGTTGACCATTGGAACGCCATTCAGTCATGACTTATGCAAAAAAGACAAAGCTTTTAAACTGTAAATGTGGGGGCAGTGGGTGGATGCCTCGTGCCTCCATACGTACGGCCCCGCATCCTCCACAAGTTTCTCCCCGTGGGGATACCTGGGGAAGGACGGGGGGGGGGGGGGGGGTTTCTCTCGTTACAATAGGTCCCCTCCCCACCGATTCTGTAACTATCATCTAAACTGTTACTCTCTTGGACTCTTTTCGCGTCTGCTTTCCGTCATATACTATCTTTCTGTCTTATTGGAAAATTGTCCTGACTTTTTTTTTCCTCAAAACATCTTCCAAAGAATGTTCTTTTTCTTGCTTCTCCGAAATCGGGAATGTGTCGGCTAAATACGTGATACGTGAAGCCAGTCTGTTAGAAATGTTTGTACGAATGGTGAGTGAAAAGCATCATTGAGTTGCTTTGCAAGATTATGCGCTATATAAGCATTATTAATTATTATTATTATTATTATTATTATTAAATGCAAGCTAGTAGACCAGTAAAAACTGATAATCAGAAAAAAGGACACGTACCTTAACTGTTACGGCCATGTGTGCCTGGGAACCTGGGCCATGGGAGCCTGATAAACATTGATGATGGTTTTGTTGGCATAAAACGTGGGGACCTTTCGGTCAGGCAGAAACTGTAGATAAAAACAATAGCCGCCCGGAAGATGATCAGCGTTGATATGGAAGGGAATTTAGGGGGGGGGGGGGGGGGGGGAGGAGAAAGCATGGGAAGTTTTGACCAGTTTGTTGGGTGTCGGTTTACGGAGCTCCGACTGTAAATGAATTGGACCCTGCGAGAAAGGAAACACGGAGAGACCTCGAAGCCTACTGGTCATAAACGCCGGACTTGATCTTTCTATTTCTTTTTTTTTATTCTAAAGAAAAGTCAAAATCCTCATTTAACCCCCGCAAGAGAAGATAATTCATTGACGGAAAGAGAAGTAGCCAAGGCTTCTGCCGACAAAAGATTACCTACTGATCTTTACGGGGTTAAATAGGAGTACTCCCCTCGCCCCCTCCCCCCCAAAAAGGGGGCATAATTTGACATGAATTAATTAAAAATACATAAATAAGATAATTATAAACGTGAATATAAGAGTAAAATAAATAAATAAATAAATAAATAAATAAATAGATAAAATAAGTGAACAGGGAAATAAACAGAGAAACAACGAAATCGAAGCAGTCTGCAGAGGTACGATTTATTTCCCTTTCGATCGATAGCAACAACTCTTTTCTTCTTCTTTTGGGCTGCGCGTGGCCACAATCAACACTGATTATTTTATCACGGAACCGGGGAGGTTCAAGACCACTTTTGCCGGAAGAGAGGCTCAAGGCCTGAGAAGAGATAGTACGACAGAAGAGAGGACAGCTAAAAGAACTATCAGCCTAGCTGACATGTTGATCGACTGTTGGATTGTTGGAAAAAGGAGGGGGGGAGAGGGAGAAGGGGGGAGAAAAAGGGGGAGAGAGGGGGAAGAGGGCGGGTAGCGTACTGTTGTTGCTTTAGTCTGATGACCCCAGCAGGAGGTTGTCCGTTGCGGTGGCCGTGAAAGCTTTCGAGTTATCAGAATTTACCCAATGTTTACCGAAGTAATTTGGTGTGCTACTTGGACCCTGTCTGCCACAAACGATTTGCGTGCACAAAGCAACCTCTGGTGAAACTAGACCTGTCTGTGTTCAACAAATGATGGTAGCTGCTGCGTTCAAACGAAATAAACAGAGCAACCTCTGGTGAAACTAGAAATGTCTGTGTGCATCAAATGATGGTAGCTGCTGCACTCAAAACGAAATAAACAGAGCAACCTCTGGTGAAACTAGAAATGTCTGTGTGCATCAAATGATAGCAGCTGCTGCACTCAAAACGAAATAAACAGAGCAACCTCTGGTGACACTAGACATGTCTGTGTGCATCAAATGGTGGTAGCTGTTGCATTCAAAACGAAATAAACAGAGCAACCTCTGGTGACACTAGACCTGTCTGTGTGCATCACATGGTGGTAGCTGCTGCACTCAAAACGAAATAAACAGAGCAACCTCTGGTGAAACTAGAAATGTCTGTGTGCATCAAATGATAGCAGCTGCTGCACTCAAAACGAAATAAACAGAGCAACCTCTGGTGACACTAGACATGTCTGTGTGCATCAAATGGTGGTAGCTGTTGCACTCAAAACGAAATAAACAGAGCAACCTCTGGTGACACTAGACCTGTCTGTGTGCATCAAATGGTGGTAGCTGCTGCATTCAAAACGAAATAAACAGAGCAACCTCTGGTGAAACTAGACATGTCTGTGTGCATCAAATGATGGTAGCTGCTGCACTCAAAACGAAATAAACAGAGCAACCTCTGGTGAAACTAGACCTGTCTGTGTGCATCAACTGATGGTAGCTGCTGCATTCAACACGAAATAAACAGAGCAACCTCTGGTGAAACTAGATCTGTCTGTGTGCATCAACTGATGGTAACTGCTGCATTCAACACGAAATAAACAGAGCAACATCTGGTGAAACTAGACCTGTCTGTGTGGATCAAATGGTGGTAGCTGCTGCATTCAAAATTTTAATTTTTTAATACGGTGTACCTGTTTTGACGCGACATCATGTTGGGGTTCCATAGGGAGAACCAGCTGGCTGGGTCATTGTAGATTAGGGTTTTCTCTTTTTCCTTTGCTCTCTCTTTTTTTCTTTTCTTTTTATGTTACTATTATATTTTATTCTTTTGTTTCTCCGACTTCGGACCTCGACCGAAATAGTGCCATAAATATCAAATTGTTGATTGTGGGCACTTAGCCGGAAGAAGAAGAACGAAATATACAATGCAGAAGAACTAAAGACAGTGGGAGAAAATAAACTACTAACGCCTTCAAAAATCTACTTGACAAAAATCTGTATCTGTATCTGTAGTCGGTACGTTGGCAGTAACCACTTCTGGCATTTGAAACCAACCAGGGGAGAGCATAAAAAAATTAATAAAAAATACAAGAAAAAACATTAATAATAATCGTAAAAATATCTTTAGAAGCTTGGGTCGTTGGACGGGAGGCGCTGTTTGAATGCCTCGACCGTCTCAGCCTTCACAGTCTCTTCGGTAAGGCAATTCCACTCCCTTACAGTTCTTATGATTATGATTATGATGATTGAAATTGCATTCATAGTAGTTGTTTTAAAGAAGAAAAATATTTGGATGGGACGTTTTATAAGCCGCGAGGCTTAGGCAGAAGCCAGTCCCTTTACTACTACTACTACTACTACTTACTATTTTTAAAGTCACACCACATACACAAACGGCTGTCTGGCAATATTAACATTTCTTCCCCTCACAACACTATCTGAACCATCTTAGACGGAAAAAGTGCTGTCTCTATAGGGGATTTGAAGAATGAAAATATCACCTTGTCCGTCAAAAAAATCACCAATATTTTCTGTCCCGGATAGTACACTTGACACTTGGAGCGCAAGTGAAGTTATAGTGCGCGTGCACTACAACTGCACTTGTCGCAAGTGAAGTTATAGTGCGCGTGCACTACAACTGCACTTGTACCGTTTTTGGGTTGAGGGGAAGAAATGTTAATATTGCCCATAAATGTGAATATAGCCAAGATAACATTCAACATGTAGTATGTGGAAGCTCCGTACCTTCCCTCTTGTTCAGTAGTTGACATGCAGGCCAGACAACAGAAGATAGCATTCAACATGTAGTATGTGGAAGCTCCGTACCTTCCCTCTTGTTCAGTAGTTGACATGCAGGCCAGACAACAGAAGATAACATTCAACATGTAGTATGTGGAAGCTCCGTACCTTCCCTCTTGTTCAGTAGTTGACATGCAGGCCAGACAACAGAAGATAACATCCAACATGTAGTATGTGGAAGCTCCGTACCTTCCCTCTTGTTCAGTAGTTGACATGCAGGCCAGACAACTGAAGATAACATTCAACATGTAGTATGTGGAAGCTCCGTACCTTCCCTCTTGTTCAGTAGTTGACATGCAGGCCAGACAACAGAAGATAACATTCAACATGTAGTATGTGGAAGCTCCGTACCTTCCCTCTTGTTCAGTAGTTGACATGCAGGCCAGACAACAGAAGATAACATCCAACATGTAGTATGTGGAAGCTCCGTACCTTCCCTCTTGTTCAGTAGTCGACATGCAGGCCAGACAACAGAAGATAACATTCAACATGTAGTATGTGGAAGCTCCGTACCTTCCCTCTTGTTCAGTAGTCGACATGCAGGCCAGACAACAGAAGATAACATCCAACATGTAGTATGTGGAAGCTCCGTACCTTCCCTCTTGTTCAGTAGTCGACATGCAGGCCAGACAACAGAAGATAACATCCAACATGTAGTATGTGGAAGCTCCGTACCTTCCCTCTTGTTCAGTAGTCGACATGCAGGCCAGACAACAGAAGATAACATTCAACATGTAGTATGTGGAAGCTCCGTACCTTCCCTCTTGTTCAGTAGTTGACATGCAGGCCAGACAACAGAAGATAACATTCAACATGTAGTATGTGGAAGCTCCGTACCTTCCCTCTGGTTCAGTAGTTGACATGCAGGCCAGACAACAGAAGATAACATTCAACATGTAGTATGTGGAAGCTCCGTACCTTCCCTCTTGTTCAGTAGTTGACATGCAGGCCAGACAACAGAAGATAACATTCAACATGTAGTATGTGGAAGCTCCGTACCTTCCCTCTTGTTCAGTAGTTGACATGCAGGCCAGACAACAGAAGATAACATTCAACATGTAGTATGTGGAAGCTCCGTACCTTCCCTCTTGTTCAGTAGTTGACATGCAGGCCAGACAACAGAAGATAACATTCAACATGTAGTATGTGGAAGCTCCGTACCTTCCCTCTTGTTCAGTAGTTGACATGCAGGCCAGACAACAGAAGATAACATTCAACATGTAGTATGTGGAAGCTCCGTACCTTCCCTCTTGTTCAGTAGTTGACATGCAGGCCAGACAACAGAAGATAACATCCAACATGTAGTATGTGGAAGCTCCGTACCTTCCCTCTTGTTCAGTAGTCGACATGCAGGCCAGACAACAGAAGATAGCATTCAACATGTAGTATGTGGAAGCTCCGTACCTTCCCTCTTGTTCAGTAGTTGACATGCAGGCCAGACAACAGAAGATAACATTCAACATGTAGTATGTGGAAGCTCCGTACCTTCCCTCTTGTTCAGTAGTTGACATGCAGGCCAGACAACAGAAGATAACATTCAACATGTAGTATGTGGAAGCTCCGTACCTTCCCTCTGGTTCAGTAGTTGACATGCAGGCCAGACAACAGAAGATAGCATTCAACATGTAGTATGTGGAAGCTCCGTACCTTCTCTCTTGTTCAGTAGTTGACATGCAGGCCAGACAACAGAAGATAACATTCAACATGTAGTATGTGGAAGCTCCGTACCTTCCCTCTTGTTCAGTAGTTGACATGCAGGCCAGACAACAGAAGATAACATTCAACATGTAGTATGTGGAAGCTCCGTACCTTCCCTCTTGTTCAGTAGTTGACATGCAGGCCAGACAACAGAAGATAACATTCAACATGTAGTATGTGGAAGCTCCGTACCTTCCCTCTTGTTCAGTAGTTGACATGCAGGCCAGACAACAGAAGATAGCATTCAACATGTAGTATGTGGAAGCTCCGTACCTTCCCTCTTGTTCAGTAGTTGACATGCAGGCCAGACAACAGAAGATAACATTCAACATGTAGTATGTGGAAGCTCCGTACCTTCCCTCTTGTTCAGTAGTTGACATGCAGGCCAGACAACAGAAGATAACATTCAACATGTAGTATGTGGAAGCTCCGTACAACCATTCTTGTTCAGTAGTTGCAGGGTAAGTAGACTACATAGTCTAAAATGGAGAGAGGTGCATTGTGAACACAATTCAGTCAAACGAATTCACCGCTTTATGAAGATGACCGAAGACAGGAATCTTGCAGTGAAATGAGGTCAGGGTATTACTGTGTCTTCCTTGGAGAACCAGGCTGAATCTACTGGGGCTGAGAAGAGTGTTCAAGAAGCAGGCTGTTCCATTGTGGGTCCCCCCAGTCCTTCGCCACCTCTCCTCAGGGATTGCTGCACTGGTTCGCTCCAGTTCATCACATGAAACAAATAAAGAGATTGCTCAAAATTACAACACAACTCACGCACACGCGTATATGCATGAATGTGCACGCACGCGCACACCTCACACACTCTCCCCCCCCTCTCTATCTTTGTCTGTGTCTGTCTGTCTGTCTGTCTCTCTCTCTCTCTGGCTCTCTCTCTCTCTCTCTTCTCTCTCTCTCTCTCTCTCTCTTGAATATGCCAGTACTTTCTGTATTTATATGCATGTTAATGTATGACTTTGGCTTTTCTAAGGGCCAGTGGCCTATAAACAATAAACATAATAATAATTATTGTTAATCGTTCATTGTTCTCCCTCCCTCCCTCGCTCCTTGTCTCTCTCTATCTGTCTGTCCTTTTGTCCGTCCGTCCGTCTCGTCTCTCTCTCTCTCTCTCTCTCTCTCTCTCTCTCTCTCTCTCTCTCTCTCTCTCTCTCTCTCTCTCTCTCTCTTTGAATGTGCCAGTACATTCTGTATATGCATGTTAATGTGTGACGTTGGCTTTTCTAAGGGCCAGTGGCCTATAAACAATAAACATATTGTTAATCGTTCGTTGTTCTCTCTCTCTCCCTCCCTCCCTCGCTCCTTGTCTCTCTCTCTATCTGTCTGTCCTTCCGTCCGTCTGTATGTCCGTCTTTTTATCTGTCTCTGTCTCTGTCTCTGTCTCTCTCCGTCTTCTCTTCGGTTCTCTCTCTCTCTCTCTCTCTCTCTCTCTCTCTCCTCTCTCTCTCTCTCTCGTCCGCCGTCTCTCTCTCTCTCTTCTCTCTCTCTCTCTCTCTTCTCTCTCTCTCTCTCTCTCTCTCTCTGTGTCTCTCTCTAACCCAGCAAGAAGACAGCCAAGGGATCATATATATGTTGAAACATAGACTTAGAGCAAAGAGATGTGTGTGTATGGTGCCTGGAGATCATAGAGCCAAAGGAACAAAGAGCTTCATGAACATAGAGCTAACAGACCACATAGCTAGAAGATAGAGCCAAAACATAGAGCTGAATGAGCATATAGCTCACAGACCACATAGTCAGAAAACCCCCATACCACAGCTGTTCCTGGAGGGACTTTTAGTTCATCTATATTTTCAGAAACTTTTTTCAAGCCAGCTTTGGTTTCCCATAAGAAACTTTTCTTTTCATTAAATAACAGTGAAGAATATGTTGTAGTATGTGAGAATATTACTTATATTCTAGGGACATTGGTAGATTTTCAGTCACGGGCAATTTTATTTACATTTACGATTATTATTTAAGAACATTTTTTTTACTAAATAAGTTGCATGGTACTATTCAACGAAAACAGGTGGGTTTTTTTACCATAAATCTGATGGAAGAAATATAGCCTACTAACAATTCTACGAAGAAATGCTTGGTTAAGTTTTTATCTAAGATTTCTAGATTCAATATTTTAACTAAACAGCTCAACTTTGTGTGCAACGCGACAGCTGTGATAGGTCCAGTGGAACATAGAGCTGGTTGAACATAGAGCTGGTTGAACATAGAGCTGGTTGAACATAGAGCTGGTTGAACATAGAGCTGGTTGAACATAGAGCTAAGGGGCCACGGAACATAGAGCTGGTTGAACACAGAGCTGGTTGAACACAGAGCTGGTTGAACATAGAGCTGGTTGAACATAGAGCTGGTTGAACATAGAGCTGGTTGAACATAGAGCTGGTTGAACACAGAGCTGGTTGAACATAGAGCTGGTTGAACATAGAGCTAAGGGGCCACGGAACATAGAGCTGGTTGAACATAGAGCTGAGGGCCACGGAACATAGAGCTGGTTGAACATAGAGCTAAGGGGCCACGGAACATAGAGCTGGTTGAACTTAGAGGTAAGGGGCCACGGAACATAGAGCTGGTTGAACATAGAGTTAAGGGGCCACGGAACATAGAGCTGGTTGAACTTTTTTTTTCATTTGAACATAGAGCTGGTTGAACATAGAGCTGGTTGAACATATAGAGCTGGTTGAACATAGAGCTAAGGGACCACGAGAACATAGAGCTGGTTGAACATAGAGCTGGTTGAACATAGAGCTAAGAGGCCACGGAACATAGAGCTGGTTGAACATAGAGCTGGTTGAACATAGAGCTAAGGGGCCACGGAACATAGAGCTGGTTGAACATAGAGCTGGTTGAACATAGAGCTAAGGGGCCACGGAACATAGAGCTGGTTGAACTTAGAGCTAAGGGGCCACGGAACATAGAGCTGGTTGAACATAGAGCTAAGGGGCCACGGAACATAGAGCCAGGGAAACATCTGAATAAACAGAAGAGTTAAGGGAACATAGAGATAAGAGAGCATAGAGCTAAAGGACCACAGAACATAGAGCTAAGGGGCCACGGAACATAGAGCCAGGGACACAGATCTGAATAAACAGAAGAGTCAAGGGAACATAGAGATAAGAGAGCATAGAGCTAAGGGACCATAGAGATAAGAAGGCATAGAGCTAAGGGACCATAGAGATAAGAAGGCATAGAGCTAAGGGACCATAGAGATAAGAGAGCATAGAACTAAGGGGCCATAGAGATGAGCATAGAGCTAAGGGACCATAGAGCTAAGGGACCATAGAGATAAGAGAGCATAGAGCTAAGGGACCATAGAGATGTAACAAAACCAAGAGACCACAGAGCTGAAAAATATCTTAAATGACATTTCTAGCGTTGGATGCTCTAATTTCACAATAGCCATGTATCACAATACTAGTTACAAGAGCCCCAGTAAAGCTGCAGTTTACATCCCCCATCCCCCACCCCCAATGTTCTCATTTGAAACATTTGACTGGACAGCAACATTCTCCTCTGCCTTGCTGGGAAAAGGGCAAAGGGACAGGGTGACCG
Source organism: Phymorhynchus buccinoides (assembly GCA_017654935.2). NCBI lineage: Eukaryota > Metazoa > Mollusca > Gastropoda > Neogastropoda > Raphitomidae > Phymorhynchus > Phymorhynchus buccinoides. Next base: position 7,763,891 of record CM065705.1, on the reverse strand, counting down.
GTTAGCAGCAGGTTGGGGCTAGGTTCTTAAGAGAGAGAGAGAGAGAGCATGCGGGGGGGGGGGGGGAAAGAGAGAGAGGGAGAGAGAAGGACGAGGAGAGACAGAGACACCTTGAAACACTTTTTTGTTTTTTTTTTAAAGCTAAAGATTTAGGCTTAAGAGAGAGAGAGGGCGGAGAGAGAGAGAGAGAGAGAGATGAGAGGAGAGAGAGAGAACACTGAAACACTTTTTTTTTTTTTTTTTAAGAGATAAAGATTTTAGGCGAGAGAGAGAGAGGGAGAGAGAGAGAGAGAGAGAGAGAGGAGAGAGAGAGGAGTATGAGAGAGAGAGAGGTGTGTGTGTGTGTGTGTTTTTGGTGGGTAGACAGCCAGACAACCGGCCAGACAAGGACCGTTCAGCGGTACCCAGCATGATGCCGATCCAACCACTGCCTACCCTGGGACGGATGTGTTTGTTTAGAGATCATGATACAGTTATTCCGGTAATGATAAAGTTTGGTGATGATTTTTCTGATAATACTCATAAATGAATATTAACTTTTTGATGATGGCATTAACAGAGGGGACGAAGATGAAGACAGTATTAGTAATGTGCCTGTGCTTACGAGTATAAAGTTCTGGTGGAAGTTTTTTTTCTTGGCAAATCCGACACCCCTTCCCAGTTCCCACTCAACAAAAATTTCAGGACTTGGATTGAAGACTTGGTTGTTTGCCTGGTTGCCCGCGCGTGCGCGTGTGTGTGGTGTGATCATTATCATTGCTTTAAATGTTATTTTTGCTATGCATAATGTCTTCGTCTTTTATTGTGTTAATGTTTTATATAGTTGCATAACAAAATAGACTGTAACAAGGACAAAGTACTTGGATTTTAGAATTTGATGGGTAGACAGCCAGACAACCGGCCAGACAAGGACCGTTCAGCGGTACCCAGCATGATGCCGACCCAACCACTGCCTACCCCTGGGACCGATGGGTTTGTTTAGAGCTCTACTTAGGCGCATATATAACGGCAGCATGACGCATATGCGCTCATAGCTGACAGGAAACTGTCTGAGCGATCGAAAAAGGACAAGAAGACTGAGAAGAAAGTTAGAGCTCTGTCCGTTGATTTGTGTATGTTGGGGAAAATACCTGCGAAATATTTCTAAACAAGTATGTTTGGGGGAATACTCACATCTGAAATATTTCTGTACAAGTAGTGTTTGGGGGAATACTCACATCTGAAATATTTATGTACAAGTATGTGTGTTGGGGGGAATACTCACATCTGAAATATGTCTGCGCTGGGGGGAATACTCATATCTGAAATATGTCTGTGCAAGTATTTCACATCTGAAATATTTCTGTACAAGTATGTGTGTGTCTCCAGTAAAATAATGGAGGGGTGGGGGAATACTTACCTTTGAATATTTGATTCGGAAGTTTGCGAATACGCGACGACTAAGATTTGTAGCAGGAGATAATGCTGGAGAGGAGGCGAGCGAGGGGTGTGAACTAGGATTTGTAACAGGAGATAATGTTGGAGAGGAGGCGAGCGAGGGGTGTGAACTAAGATTTGTAACAGGAGATAATGTTGGAGAGGAGGCGAGCGAGGGGTGTGAACTAAGATTTGTAACAGGAGATAATGTTGGAGAGGAGGCGAGCGAGGGGTGTGAACTAAGATTTGTAACAGGAGATAATGTTGGAGAGGAGGCGAGCGAGGGGTGTGAACTAAGATTTGTAACAGGAGATAATGTTGGAGAGGAGGCGAGCGAGGGGTGTGAACTAAGATTTGTAACAGGAGATAATGTTGGAGAGGAGGCGAGCGAGGGGTGTGAACTAAGATTTGTAACAGGAGATAATGTTGGAGAGGAGGCGAGCGAGGGGTGTGAACTAAGATTTGTAACAGGAGATAATGTTGGAGAGGAGGCGAGCGAGGGGTGTGAACTAAGATTTGTAACAGGAGATAATGCTGGAGAGGAGGCGAGCGAGGGGTGTGAACTAAGATTTGTAACAGGAGATAATGCTGGAGAGGAGGCGAGCGAGGGGTGTGAACTAAGATTTGTAACAGGAGATAATGTTGGAGAGGAGGCGAGCGAGGGGGGTGAACTACTCGCAACCTGGTTGAATTATTTTTTATTGTTGATGAAGAGTGGAAGTCATATTCTGATCATGATCATAAAGAGAGGGTGATATGTTCGATGATGATGATGATGATGATGATGATGATGATGATACAGCGGCGATGAACTATGACTGAGGGGTGATTATCTTTTTAAAATAATGATCACGAGTGCTGATGATTATTTTGATGATGATGATGATGATGATGATGATGATGATGCACCGGTGGATAATGATAATGATGATGATGATGACGATGATGATGATGATGACGATGATGATGATTTAGAGAGGTGATGAACTTTGAGGGGTGATTATCTTTCAAAGATAATAACCACGAGTGTGATAATTATTCTGATGATGATGATGATGATGATGATGAGTGGTGATGACGTTTCCTTTAATGATGAAAAAATGATGAAAAACCGTGATTCTGAAGTAGTTGTTGATGAGGATGATGTCTTTAATGATGATGATGACGACGACGATGACGATGATCATGAAGATGATTAATGAAGGTGATCTGATGAAGATGACATGATCTAGGATGAAGATGACGACTATGATGATATTGATGATAATGATGATGATGATGATGATGATTTATGATACAATAATGGGGAGTGGCAACAAATCTTTATGATTGCGATAATGATAGAGAAAGGAGCCGATCTTTCTGAAAATGTTACAGTGTGCCAATAACTAATAATAACAACAGAATACTGATAATTTATTTTGATAATGATAGAGAATGGAGCCGATCTTTCTGAAAATGTTACACAATGCCAATAACTAATAATAACAACAGAATACTGATAATTTATTTTGATAATGATAGAGAATGGAGCCGATCTTTCTGAAAATGTTACACAATGCCAATAACTAATAATAACAACAGAATACTGATAATTTATTTTGATAATGATAAAGAATGGAGCCGATCTTTCTGAAAATGTTACACAAGAGTTCCAATGACAATAAAAACAACAGAATACTGACGATTTCTTTTACAATAAACACTGATGCATCAAGCGTGTGCACGTGCTTACTACATTGCATATGAATTTCAGTCACAAATCACAAGTCACAACATTTATGGGTAGACAGCCAGACAACCGGCCAGACAAGGACCGTTCAGCGGTACCCAGCATGATGCCGACCCAACCACTGCCTACCCCTGGGACCGATGTGTTTGTTTAGAGCTCTGCCAGTTAATTTGTGCATGTTAATGGAAACACTTACCAGTGAAAACATTTCTGCACGTGCGTGCGTGCGTGCGTGCGTGCGTGCGCGCGTGCGTGTGCAATAAAGCGTATGTAAAATAACGGGCGGGCGGTGGGGGGGATGATTCTTACCTTTGAGTATTTGCGCACATGTGTGTGCATAAAAACATTTTGAAATTTACGGATACGCAAGGAATTGCCGTAATTCTTTTTAAAAGAAAGAGAAGGGAGATATTGAACTACAAGCGACCTAGTGCCTGATTATCTTGTTGATGGTAAAAGTAATAGTCGTATCCCGATTATCATAAAGTGTGGGTGATGATATTTTCGATGACGACGATGATCTATGATTAAAGGGTGATGATATTGTTAACGATAACGTAGCACTGTGTAACAATGGTAGCAAACGAATTTTTGTTCTCGTAGAGTTATCGTTACTGCTTAACTCCCTTGCCGAAATTCATTATTTTTTGTTTATTTTCTTGAAATCCCGCTTAATTGTAATTTGTACTGACGTATTCGGTTAAAACCAGACACAAATCATAGATTTTCGTCCATTTGTATTAAATGGAAACATGCATTACCTGTAAGTTTAAGATTTTGAAATTGGTAAAATGAGCGCCCAATTCAAGATTGTCCAGGTTGTTTTGCACATTTTCTGATAATGATGATGTTGACTAGGTCCATATCCTAATAAAAAAACATACCTCATCATTATTAATCCCTTCATTCTTGGTGCCCCTTCTCCATTTCTTTTTCTCCCCCATCTTCATCCTAACAGATGTCCCATACGTGCCTCTAAGCCGGTCGGAGGACGTAAAACAAATGTCTGATTCTGATGTTGATGAGGTGATGACTTTTTAATGATAGCGCTAAAGAATGGTAACAAGGTTTAAGATGACAATATTTATTTATTTTCTTAACCCCTTGACTGCCAGAGAAAATTAAAGAAAAACTCATTGGGCGAATCATGCCATGAAAAAGACAACTGAGAGAGCCAATCTGGCAAAATGGTCTGGGGATATTACTCTCTTGACTGTGTTCGAGCAAAAGCCAGCATATCAGAGTTATTCCTCTTCATCTGATGGCGTCATCAGTGATGTCATCAGGTCAGTACGTAATACGTTGGTGGCAGTCAAGGGGTTAATGACGATGATGATTACAATGACGATAATGACAAGAGCTTAGAAGATGACAACGATGATGATGATAATGATGACGACGAATAAAGATGGTATTTTGATGAAGGTAAAGAGCGGTGCTGATTTTTTTTAATAAGGATGATGATGACGACGATGATCACGAAGAATGATTGTCTTTCTGATCATTAAAGAGCGGCGATGATCTTTTTGATGACGATGATGATGATGACGACGACGAAGAAGATGATGATGACGAGGAAGAAGAAGATGATGATGATTGTTTATGATAATCATGATGATAAGTGGCTATGATCTTTATGATGATGATGATGATAAAGAATGATTATTATATTTCTGATAATCAAAGAGTGGCGATCATCTTTTTGATGATGATGATGATAATAATGATGATGATGATGATGGTGATAAAGAATGATGATGGTCTTTCTGTTAATTAAAGAATGGTGATGATGATAAAGAATGATTATGATATTTCTGATAATCAAAGAGTGGCGATCATCTTTTTGATGATGATGATGATGATATAAAGACTGATGATGGTCTTTCTGATGATAATGAAGGTAAAGAGCAGTAATGAATTTTGTTGTTATTAAGGATGATGATGATGATGATTATGATGATGATGATGATGGTGATAATGTTATAAAGACTGATGATGGTCTTTCTGATGATAATAAAGGTAAAGAGCAGCATTGTGGGTTTTTTGATAAGGATGATGATGATAATGATGATAAAGAATGATGATAATGATGATGATAATGATGATTATGCTGATGGTGTTGATGATGATGATGATAATGATGATGATGATAATGATGATGATGATGATGATGATAAATCATGATGATTGTCTTTCTAATAATTAAAGAGCGGTGATGATCTTTTGGATGATGATGATGATGATGATGATGATAAAGAATGATAATGCTGATGATGATAATGCTGCTGCTGCTGCTGCTGATGATGATGATAATGATGATTGTCTTTCTGATAATTAAAGAGTGTTGATGATCTTTTGGATGATGATGATGATGATGACACATGACATGATGATGATGATAAAGAGTGATGATAGAGAACTCGATACCTCTATGACAATGTTGCTACCTAGTGAACACTTTCAATGAAACAAGTTCGGTGGCGATAGCAAAAGAAACATTTTGCCCAGCCTAGCGCAACACTGGGCAATGCCTCCAAAATTGAATGATTAAAAAATACCCAGTGGCTACGGGTACGGCGTTGTTGCAGTACTCAGACCATGCTCAGGGATAGTAACTCTCCCTAGTCGAATTTTTAGTCAACAAATGCATGTACTTATTTCGTATATTTAACGCATCTTGGTAAGGAATAGGGTTAGGGATAGGGTTAGGAACATGTCAGAGTTAATGTTAGTAGTTGTTGAAGACATTTGCGCACAATTTATGCGTCCCGTGATTGAGCGCCGTACCCGTAGCCTGGAGAATGTGAGATACGGACCCGTACCCCGAGCCTCCGCCTTAGAAAAAATCAAAGCCAATGTCGGGTAAGGTGCAGATTAACGCCCGCTTCAATGTCTTCATTCATTGCGTTTCTTAGGCTTGTCTTTATATTTTTATTTTTTTAAGCGGATGAAAGTTAACGTCCAATTTTAAAAAAAAACCGGAGTGCTCAATCTGCAGTAAGAAAGGCAAGACTGGAAAAAAAACACCAAAAGAACCAAGAAATGGAAAGGGTGTTGATCTGCATCTATGCCTCAATGCCCCAAGTCTGACATAAAATTCAGTGACAAAAACTAACAAAAAACGAACTAAATTATCCTTCCATTTTTGTCGACAATTATTACACAATTAAAAAGGTGAAAATCACCAGCGATGAGAATAATCAGCGTTGGCAAAGTTGTAGTTTGGACTTCCCCGCGTCTTTGCGATTCTCAATCTCAAAGTCCGGGGGGATAGGGGGGGGGAGAGCAAAGATATTCCAAGGGGAAGATAAGCATCCGGTCTCTTTTCCCTATATGAGTAGTGAGGACAGAAACACTGGTTATGTCCCTTTGAAACAGGACGCATTTTACACGGCGCTAGGCCAGTTGAATTCTCCGTTCAAGTTCCAGTCTGAGTTTTTGGAAAGCCTCCACTGTGAATAGTGTATATAGTCCCCACTAACGATAACTCTATCAGCCCGGTTCGCCGAGCTCTTAAGTAGTCCATCTTACCCTTTTAGAATATCTTTGGGGAGAGGTTGTGCAAAGTTAAAAAAAAAAACATTTTAGCCGAAAAACAAGAATCATTCAAGAATGCTGCTTCTTGATGAATATTTTTAATGGAAAAATTTGATTGGTGGAGAGAGAAAACGAAAACGAAAACGAAATATAAGCAATTACAGCTTTTCTTCCACCCAGCCCTGGGGAAATAATAATAAATAACAAAAAATCAAAGAAAACTTCACAGAGAGAGAGAGAGAGAGAGAGAGAGAGGGAGGGGGGGGGGGGGCTGAGGGCGAGGTGTTTTAACCACAACTTTGCCGTGTCGGAGAGCTGGAATAACTTGTAACTTGTCACTTACCTGCCTCTGCCAAGAGATGGGCTTATGTGACAACATGGAGCAAACGTAACTCGGTAACTGTCGTCTGCGCCGGTCAACGATTCGAGACGGCTCATTCAATGATTCATCGTTTTCTTCTTCTTCTTCTCGTCGCCGTTCATTTCGCCTC